>MNPL01014116.1:0-13684 GCA_002081605.1 Tropilaelaps mercedesae | reverse complement strand
TATATATATATATATATATATATATATATATCATAGCGATACACGGCTGGACTGTCCAGGGCTACGTTAGCTACGTTGGCATTTACCTTGTTGGCCGTTCGTCGACATTTCGGCGAACGACTTTACGAAGTAAACCCGCTAACGGACGCACGCGGCTGTGCACCCTGGAGGCCATCATGTCACTCACTATACGTGATCAGCGCGTGACTTAAATTCGTCTGCTTTCGCGTGTACTGAAAATTCCATGTGCAAATAACAATGTTCGCTTGTTGACGCTCCGTTGAGGCTTCCCCTGACGCTGAAGACCCGCTCATTATTTGGCTTGTGCCTGTATGCGGACGCACGAAATTGCCAGTCTCGTATTTCTGACGTCTCATATGAGCGGCTCGTCTGCGTAATACCAATTGGCGACGATGATGACGACATGTCAGATATCGCGTGTTGTTGAATAGCGCCACTGTGGACAGTTGTTGTGATAGCTGCGACGATGAATAAGCTCTTATTTCAATGCTCATTGTTTGTCGTTGTAGAATGAACTGGATATGTGGTTTAATGTACAGTGGACAATGTAACCTTACGCGAAGTTCGATTTGACCACTTGCGGGAATTTATCGAGACGCATTCTTTAGCCTTTCGCTTAGCCAAAACAAGAGAGCATACAGCTTTCTCCTTCTGGACGAGGAAGTACAAACAGTTAGGATCCATTCCACACTAGCAAAGGTCCACTTTCATAGCCGTACGTAATGGCACTAGGAGGTCATTACAGTGTCGACATCCACGTGGACATATATGCACGGCACATATGTGCGGCATATATGCATAGATCCAAAGCCAAAACCACATAATCCAAAGCCAGGCTCGGCTCTGCCAGGTAGCAAAACACGGTCCGGAGCGACGAACCCATCCAAGTGACGCAAATATGCAAAGGAATATGATGACTTCAACCACTGAGGTTTTCCGTTTCTACACTTTCGAACAGTCAACGTCCTCCATTCGATGGTCTTGAAAATTCGCCGAGGGGCGGGAAAAATGTTCCATTTAATCCATCGCCTTCATTATCTGCATCGTGCGGTTTGCATCGTTAAAATCAGTCGAACGATTGTGAACTTCGTTCTCTGGCTGCCGCTCGGGTTGTGTACGCATCGATCCATCTGACCATTACCCGTGTCGTGGTTTGCATCGAGACCGGAGCCCCTTTCCTTAGCTGTTCCAACAGAAAAGCACGGGAGATAGAGGCGGGTGGAATAAGGATCGATTGTCGTGTCTGCTGGATGCAGCACTCACCGTTAGCTGGACATAGCGGTGAAGCCGACGCTTTGGATCGGACGTCCAAGCATGTCCAAAACCGACTCAGACGAGGGTTCAGCTTCGGGACAAGCAAGCGGGTACTGCGTCGGTATCTGTGTCGAATGTAACTTCGGCACAGACGCCGGTCGCTAAGTGTCGTTCCGTGTGGCCGAAAAGGGACCTGCGTCTCGTTCGACGAAACGCAGCTGTGACCTCAGGCTGGCTGTCCATTCAGACAGCGTTAGCCGAGACGGTCAGCGCTAGGGCCCTTCGACGTACGGCCAACGCTCTGAGGAAGCTGTCTTCTCCTGCGGACCACAACACCGTCCCCCGACGCCGCCACCGCCAAATCGGCGGCCACAGGCATCAACATCGACAGTTCGGTTAGCGAACAAACCGCTAATGCTGCTATTATTGCGACTGCTTCTGCCGTCGGAGGATTGCATAATAGCCAACACCGTCGTCGTCGTCGGCGGCAGCGGCTGTACGGCCGAGCGTCTATAAAGTTACGTTGAGACTTGCGCGTCTTTTTGTTCTGCGCTTTGATAAATTATTCGAGCACGATTCAGCTGGCCGATAACGATTTTATACGACTGCGGTGGCCGGCCTCCTCCCTTGTCTACCTGCCTTTGTCGGGATGGTAGCGAAAAACCGCGGCGTCAGGGCACCGTCAATGACGTTCACGCGGCCGTCATCGTCCTCCTAGGAGCATACACATTTCTTCTACTCGAACTCATCATGTCGTGTCAAACTCCATCTCTCTCTCTCTTTCTTGTTTTCTGTGTATGTGTGTGTGTGTGTGTGTGTGCGTGTCTCTGTCTCTCGTTGGCGCGCTTTGCCGGTGCTTTTCGACGGCTCCCGCTTACGCCGCGTTGGACACGAAGTTGAACGAACCTTAAAGTTGATTTTGATTCGTAGCCACTGCGGCTAATGCTGTTCAAATGTCCTCGATTGGCTCGTCTTGATTTCACTTAGTCGCAGCTCGAGCCCATCCAGAAACGGCGGTGGCAGTTTTTTTCTATCCGGATCGATGCAGTAGACGAATGGAGGAAAATCAAGCGCAGTTTTGAAGTGGGCTGAGGTCTAGGGCACGTGCGATCGTTTTTACGCATGAGATAATTAGTTTTGCTGGCTAGAACGTAGCTCTGATGCTACTTGAACGCTACTTCCATGCAACACGATCTCGACGTGCAAGATCACCCGTTTTGGGACGTATCATCCTGTCCAACGCAACCAGAGGAACTGGTCGCCTCAGACAGTTTCCACTACGAAAACATGGTAGTTGACGGCGATCATGGCTGCTCGATGAGTCTGGATGAGGAGTCCGCTTCGGATAGCTCTGAAGCGACAACGAACGAGTCCCACGAACGGAACACGAAAAACACGCAGAATGGTTCGAACAGAGTGACCTCGTCATTTCACTACGCCGAAATTAGCGAGCCGTATCAACAATCAAATCCGAGAATATTCTACTGCCTCTTCATGCTTCCACAGGAAGTTAATTACGCGAGGATACGCGTGATCCGGCGCCGACATGCAATTCACCAACAAATATCATGCCAACAAAGGTCTTCGACGTCGAAACCCTGTGAACTACTAGCATACTGACTTCAATTCGAAATGAATTCCAAATCAGCCTTCACCGGGTGGATAGCCGTCAATAATGCATAATTATAATAGCGCTTGGCAACATGTGATGAGTACCTGGTTATGTGCCAGCAAAATTTCATGTGTGTGTGTGTGTGTGTGTGTGTGTGTGCGCGCGGTATTTTCACAAGCACACGTCACCTTCGTGGTCATCGTCGTAGTCCATCGTTCACGCTTTGCGTTCGCTTTTTTTTCGTTTAACAGATGTTCCGCGTGTTTTCTGCTCCCTTTTCGATGTGTGTTCGGCTCGCCTCTGAACTGCGGCGTTTGTCCACCATCTTTATCGATTCATCGGTTGTTGCTGACGCCGTTGTTAAGCAACGCTCCGGAGCAAAACGAAGCGATCAGCTTGAGGTCAAAGTTGACCAAACCGTGCGATGAACGCGGCCGTCGATGTTCCTGCTTTGCGCGATCTTGTCCGTGTGTTGTGTGCGTGTGCGTGTGTGTGTGTGTGTGTGCGCGCGCTTCTCCTCGTGGTCGGGCCATGAGTGCCTGTGCCTCTGCGCGCGCGCGCGCGCGCGCGTGTGTGTGTGTGTGTGTGTGTGTGTGTACTTCAACGTCTGATTGTCCCGAACCATAATGTGCACTGGCCGTTGCGTTGGCCCCGGCCGGCCCGCGGGTCCGATTCGTTCACGGCCGAAATAAGCTGAACCAGCCTTGTTGGACATCCCTCACAACAACATCCCTCGTTGGCGAGAGCAACTTCGGCACTCGCGAGCAAATCGACCCGATGAGCCACGACTTCATCGTCGGCTAACATGCGCCATCCCGATCGCCATGAATAGGCCCGCCCGTATCCAGCATAGACACCCGCTTCACGCCGCGGCACATCCACGAACGCGCACGGGTGCCAAAAAAACCTTCAAGTAGAGACGGAAAAATGTTCAAAGCCGCGTCTATTGCCGGTATCATCGGTGAAGGCGACATCGCGCTGTGCAGCAACAACATTCGCTATGGACATCGACAGGCGAACGAACTTCACCTAATCGGTCCCGAATACACGAACCCGGTCGGAGGGGTGAGGGACACCGGAGAGAACCACAGCGGGGCTTCGGTTTATGCTCAGGTTCGGCATAGTCGCACCGAATGTCGCCGGCTTGTTTGTTGTGCTCTGTCACGGGACTTCCTAGTTCGTCACTTCTGCGTTGTTGTTGTTGTTGTTTTGCCCTATTCAGGCTTCCAGTCGGACTGTGTGCGTGTTATTACGTCTGCGGGAGTCACCTGATCTAATAGCCGCTTCCGAATATGAGTAATCTCAACATGGTGGTTAGTCAACATGGTGTCGTTTGTTGCCGCCGATGCTGTTGCTTGAGTTGTTCATTTTAGACCGGCGGAGTGGTCCTTATCGCGCACGCGAGCCAGCCATACCATAAGCACGTGGGCGATATAAACAGCCAACAGTTGTATAAACACCGAAACAATTGTGTTTCGTATTGCTAGGTATGTTATGAGATCCTCCGATATCAGCAGAGGTCAGACCGATCAAAAATTCCATGCACCGTTAGGCGAATTAGAACTCGGGTGACTATTCCTTGGGTAGACTGAACTCCTGAACGTTTTTTTGTCGCTTTGGCCGTCTGAACGTTTATGTCGAGCTGGGCTCTATCGAGCTGGGATAATATTCTCTTAATGTGGAAGACACTTTTCCAGTGTCACGTGTTCCACTGTCGTTGGTTTCGTGTCGCACGTCGGGCGCTGCGCTCGCATGCCGGGTTCAAAATGTCGCCGGAAGTGACCGGTGGTAAAGCGTCCCTGTCCTTGCCAAAACTGCACCATTGAGGTCTTTCGTAGGCGCGCGTCTCCGATGTGGGCCGCATGAATTCAGAAAGTTGAAAGGTTTGCTTTTGCTTCCGTACCGCTTTGCGTTTAGCGGCTCTTGGCTGGTGTTGACCATATCTCTACTTCGAAACGTGTTGTTGATGTCGTCATCGCTGTTGCTGGTGGCGCTATTGTTATCGTTGTTGATGTCGTTGCGAGCGTTGTTCGGCTTGGTACTCAAATTGCTTTGACTTTATGTTCCTTTGCCGCTACTTTCGGTAGCCGTAAAATTTGCACTGCTCACAGCCGCTGGCACTTCTGGTCTATGTGTGCCTGCGTGTGTGTGTGTGTACTTTTCTATACGATGCGTCTTATTGAATATGTATGCTGTGTGTTTGTCGTTTATGTCTGTATTGGGTTTCGTTGAATTGCTGCTGTGGGGGGGGGCGCCGTCCGCGTTGTTCTTTCATTTGTGCTCGACGTTGCTGTTGTCACCATCGTCGTGGTATTTGTTGTGCGTATCTTGGACACAGTGGAGGCGCTGTTTGACTGTCTTCGCAGCTCAGGCTCGCTGTGCGCAATTTTATTGATTTCGAGTTGTTGCCACCGCTGGTCGGTCAAGTCAATAATTGGCCAATGGAGGTTGTTGTTGTTACCGGCGGCGATGCTTGACAAGTCGGGGCTGGCTCACCACGGCATCGCAGCCAGACGCTGTTTGGGGTCGCGACAACGCCATCATAACTAACAGGGCAGACCCACGAGCGCGGTTGTGCGGACGGCACCAATGAAGCATCTAATGCCACGAACGGTAACGAACCGACAACGAAAGGGGAGAGACAAAAAAAGTGAGGAACAAGAAAAAAAATAGGAAAAAACAACGCGGAAAAATAACGTGAACGCGGTGGACTGGAGGGCACAATCGAGCGGTGCAACGATGCTACTGGTCGTCATCGCCATGAAAGTACAAAGTAGTCTAGTGATAAAGGAGACACAGAACGTTCTTAGCATAGGGTGTCCGAATCACACGCCGGCGTCACCCATCACAACGTCGTAAACCGAAGCCGTTCGTTTCGACTGTTGTTGGAAGTTCCTCGGCAAGTGGAAGCACTCAAAGGGAAAACGAACAGCGCCCTCCCGCCGACGCCGAGCAGTGAGTTCGTGATTAAGCTTTCGCTAAACGGATCTGCGGGAATCGTGTTTTTTGCTCGGAGCAGAGGTAGGAAGCAGCTGGAGAACTTCGACAATGGAGTCTATTCACTGGAGCGAGCAAACTTAGGGCGAGTTAAACTAGAACGCTTCTCATTCGTACGCTACACTGCTATCCTGTACTAGGAATGTTTACTGCTCTGAAAAATGCGAGGAAAAAAAACGTATCTTCTAATTTTGCGTTTAGTAGCGTAAAGTCCGTTTAGGATAGATGTTTCACCAAATAAGTTCGTCTGTACAATACGGACACGCTTGACTTAAGTTCTTGCCGTTCACCGTCGGCAACGCAGAGGGGCACTTAAGACCAGAAACGAGTGTCGGCTTTTAGCAGTGCATATACAAAAAATCCACGATAATTTATCGTATTTCTTCTTGCCGCCTTCGGGCCGATGACACATTTTCGATTATGCTCCCTCGCTACATGTAGATTGTACATCGGTTTTAATCTTTCTCGCTGCCAACAGCGAGACCGGCATCGACACATTCCCGTGATGAGCGGATTTTCGAACATGCATATATATATATATATATATATATGCGATCTAATACAATTCATCGCTGCTTTTATCTGGCCGTCTATAATATCAGCGACGATCTATGGGCAAAAGCCGAGCAAGAAGTTCACACAGTCGAACTGATAAACCAACGCCAACGCTTGCTGGATCATTTCGTATGTAAATCGGTAAAAGCGGATGAATCGCCCTAGCCGACGGCGAGGAATCGGCGTAGGTGCCAGCTACCGACTGGCAATATTCAGGTAGATTAGAGAGTGCCTGCTTTCGTTCTCAGTTTGTAACGGTTTTTTCTTCCGCTGCTTCGCTTTTGTGTGTGCCAGCGCGTCGCGGCACGCTGACAGCGTTTCGCTTCGTCCACGGACAGACGAATAGACACGCGTCTAGCGAGTCCGCGACAAGAACTGATTTCGTCTTGCCGGATCGCCATAAGCTGCTAGAGTTCGCTAGATGCGCCCACAAGAGATAAACGATATAAGTAATATTATTAATCTTATGAAGTCACATTGATGATTGGCTTTCTAGTATTGGCGAGCATGTCAGGAGCATGTTTAGGATCATCGGAGCGTACATGAGTGTCAGTAAAAGCTATAGAAAAATTCATGGACAACCGATATATATATATGCAGAGTGGCATCGTAATATGAAGACAACCCCACCGTAGAAAGCCATAACTGAGCACGAATCATTCTGCGTAATCAATAATCATAATCAAGTGTTAATGCGTAATCGATTATCTCGTTCTGCGCAATGTTGTTGCTCGAATAGAAGACAGTTTTTGCTTGGTAACTTTCCAGTGAAAGGCCAATATAGGCCGCATCATATCATCAGCCTGACGTGAATATTGGCCGGGACTGGGTAAGCGAAATAGAGTCCAGACGCTATTTCGTAGGTGCCATTGCCGTTCAGAATACGAGGCCATGCTATAAACTTGGACAGGCGAAACTGTCAGCGGCGTTCTGCCGTATAAGAAATTGGATCCAATCTCCAAAAACGAGTTGACTGTATAGGCCTATATACTCGTCCGAAAAATAAGTAAACCAGAGAGTGAACGGATCAGGAAACATCCGCAGCGCTTGGGGCGAACCGAAATGATGACCGGGGCCGGATATGAACGTTCGTGGAGGTCTACGCCGGCGATTTACATTTTAGAAGTACTGCCACTGCTGAATATATAGAGTTATATGTCAAAAATTAAAACACTATCGCGTTCATAGTAACCGGGACACACCATTGTGCGAATTCTTGCGGCTGTATACAGACGAGGTTTTAATGCGGTTATCTGCTTCGTCGGGTTATCTAAATTGAGGGTCCCCGATTACGGTGGACTGTCATCGATCAACCGACTCGAGTCCATTAGCCGCCGCATTATAATAATCAGAATCATACTCACATCTAACAGCACCATCATTTTTATCATCGTCACCTATCAGAATGTAATAACAGCTATTAAAATGCGGATTCGCGTGGGAGGGTGAGGTTAGATGACGTCGAAGTCGTCAGCGACAGCCTATCCGCAGTTGCTCCTCGATGATCAACGCGACGCGTAGCGCCCGTCAAAAACGAACATCGTCCCTTCCTCCCCCCTCCTTTCCATTCTAATGTTTTCCCTGCGAAACTTCCAGTCTCCCATCTGATGATGACATCACATTTCATCATTAAGTCCCCGATAAATCAGAGAAAACGCGCGACAGTCTGATAACTTTACGCAGACTCGGCCAGTGAAGCCGTCGAGCAAGAAAACGCCGCGTAGGGCCTTCGGACCGGCGAAACCAGGCTCCTTGGCCGTGTATACTCGACCGGAGTCCCCGGCAAGAACTGCAATATGAAAAACTAGGAACTAAAGAGCAGGATATTTTAGGACCGAGCAAGGCGGGGAATGTAATAGAACGGATGAACTTACCGGAAGAGAAAGAAGAGCGAAGATGTTCCCGAGAAGACACGACAGAACGGGAGAACGACGCAGCGATTGTATGTTAACATGCATACTAATCCGTTTAAGCGTTTAGTTAAGTGCAAACGGCTCGCTACCGTGTTTCTGATATGGGCATGAATTTGGGAACTGCGTTCCGTCGCGTACGGCGTCGTTGGCTGCATGTGCCAAGCGACGAAGGGCGTACGAGGTGCGTGTGAATTTTGCATAGTGAAGAGTCCACCATCGTGTCTAGGCCGTGCCATAAGTTCCGGACAGACGCCCGAACAACGGGGCTTGTACAGCGGCAAGCGATATGGTAAACTGGCGAGAGGCGAAGTGGAAATCAGGACAAGAGGTAGAACAGGACACTGGTCCGCGGCTCGGCCGAGGCAAAAAAGAAATAAGAGTGGATATTGGACAAGAGATGGACGCTCGGGCGGACGGGTCTACAAAGAATACCTGCGATGAGCCTAGGAAAATATATAGACAGCAGGCAGCCTGTTACGCAGAACCTCCCGCGAAGCCTTTCGAAGTGAACCTGGAAACCAGGCGCCCGGCACAAACCGGACCGAAAAGGATTCGTTCGAAATTGGCTTAGAAAGAAACACACGAACTGAAAGCTTTCCAGTGACGTCCCAGATATGGGCGGCAAGCAGAGGCCGGCCGTATATATTGCGTCGTTGAGTAGCGAGCAAGATTATGTAGTTTTCCAGGGCTGGACTCGAAACGTGCTAAGAAAGGAGTAGATTGAATAGAAAGAAAAGACGCAATCTGGTCGGTAGCTCGGCGGGCTGTCTACTTCGCGAAAGTAAAACCGAGAGGCGAGTTCTCCCCGGTGGTACCGACGTGCTCACTGGACGCTATGCCGAAGCGCCAGTCGAGGCACAGGAACGTTGAAGATTGAAGCGAGGATGTTTACATGTAATTGTCCACATACCATCTGCGGCTCAATGGTCCGTACGCGCCAACTGTAAGCTTGAGAAGGAGAACGAGTCAGATTCAATTTACTCGCCGTTCTCAATGTACCCGTTCTTGCATTATTATTTCTACAACTGTTACCGCCTGATATCACCGTCGCAGTCTCGAGATAGCCGGTCAATGGTCTCCGTGCGCAGTCCACTTTAGCTGGGCAGCGCCGTATTTCACGTGTGACGCGAAAGATCAAGTTAGCTTGATTCGGGTAAAATCGAGTACTCGTTTCTGTGCTTGTCTGTCACACTGGCGCAACAGAACGGCATGCGCGAGCGTGCAACGAGAACGATCGAGGATGAAGCAGAGCAAGTACGGTAGATAAACATGACAGTCACAAACTGCCAACATCAGTCGGGGCTCATCCCGTACTGGCGGTGGCGGAACTCCTCTTTCTTTCTATCTCTCTCTCTTGCTGTCGTCTACCTATATGCGTTTCGATGCTGTTATTTCTGCTGCTGCTGCTGTTCTTTGACGTTCGATTCGATTGCCAGATTCTGGCGATAGAGGACGAGGCCAGTGGCCAGTGACGGGGCGAACGGTGCGTCCGGTCAGCTCCGAGCTGACGTCCACTGGGCCTGCGCGGTTAACTCATCGACTACGCCGGTGTCACGATTCGGCGTGAGGGGCGAGACGGACACGACGAAACAAGCGAGCAACGCAGCAGACATGGCACGATGGCAGGCAGCCCTGCCAAAGCTGCGCGGCTCTTGCCGCCGCCACCACCACCACCACCACCACCACCGCTGTCGCCGCCGCCGCCGTCGCCGTCGTCGTCGTTGACTGAACTTGGACAACAACAGCAACAACCACAACGATAGTCATGACAACAACAACCCATAGTCGTTGACTACGAGTAAGAACAGCCCGACACGATAGATGCCAGCGTATGAGACTCGAGACCCTAAAATCTGAGACGAACATGAGTAGGGACCAGTTTTTTTCTGTGTGTCGACGCCACTCAAGTAGATACACGTTCGGACGTTAGGCGCGTATGCTGACGATGCGCTATTCTCAGGCGTTGGAAGCCGATTTCGTGCACAGCAAACGCAATTCTGTGAAAGATGCTGCTATTCGTCTATTGTCATAGTTAAGGTAGTTTCTTTTTCGTATTCGATACGTTACTCCCAAGGTACACACACACACACACACACACACACGCACATGTATAGGTAGTTCCGCGTTCAGTCAGCGATGATTCGTGGATAGAAGAGTTCAGCGAGCACCGCAGAGTGCGCCAGCCTCGGCAAGCCAGCGTAGCTGTCCGAAGAGGCGCGGTGTTCTTCACCCAGTCGTGCTTGTTCCGACGATGGCCAGATTCGAGCCGACGAGCGCGGTTCGGCTGTAACGCGCACACGCCACACCACCAGCAAGAACCGCCTACCACCAACAACACACTCGTATGTGGCCTGTTAGCTAACGCACGCGTATGCACGTACGCAATCACATCCAAGCACAGCACGAACGATGGCGGCAATAACAATGATCGTCGTCATCATGATCATCGTCATCCTCATCATCACTATGATCATCATCGCCACCACCGACCGACCGACCGACGCGTTCGGCTAATGCGAGTACGAGTTTCCATGTCAGTACGTCGCTCATTAGTTCAGTTGTTCTCTCGAGTTGTCGCTGATTAGACGAGATCATCATCGTGCGGCTGGCGCGAGCGAACCCGAACAGCCTGAGAATGTCACCTACGAGCGAGAGCGTTTCCGGCCGCACAGCGAGCGTTGAAGAGACGATGATTCTGCTCATAACAACCATTCGAATGCGGCGTTCGTGTTGACAGTCACATGTTAGCGTGTGTGGACAATACGTGATTTATTTTTACGAGTCAGAGACCGCTACGGTTGTCTGTGCTCGCACGGGAGGGGGAGGCTACTCGATGGGCAAAGGCTGGCACGCTTTTGCCCATCGAACGGGGTAGTTTCCGTGAAGTGGCGACGTCCGTTCATGTCGCCGATGGACGTATGGAGGAGACGTTCTTACGCTGGCCGCACCTTCGCGTCACCAGGCGTCCTTTACGATCGTAGCGCGATCGGATAACGAAAGCCGGCAGAAGTTGTCGCATGAATATCCAGAGCATACAGGGCCATTTAATGTTAGCCAGCGTAGACGCGTGCTTTCTCACGTGAACACCCGTGAGACAGTGCCATCGTCGGCGGCACCAACACGATTAGAAGAATCATGGGGATGATTACGGTATGAAAGTGGGCCCACCATTGTCGTCGATGCGATTTGAGCCGTTTGCGAGGGACGCGAGAGCGTGAGGGTAAAAAATGTGCAAAAAAATGGCACCTCCTATTGCCCTACGTCCAACCAGACAGAGCGGCCGCAAGCCGATGACGAGCCGTGAAGACTCGAGAGCCCCTCAGGTCAGTGGAGAATGGCGAAAGCCAGCGAGCCAGGGCTGCGATTTTTTGCTTAGCTGTCTTCGATTTTTCATGTCGCTGTCAGCCGTCTGCCGTACGCAGCGGCGCTCGCCGACGCGTTCGGTGTTGCTCAACACCGCCGGACCAGGGACAGGCGTAGTGGCGGTAGGGAGTCGAGCAAACCCCCCGAACAATGCCAGATCAGGTGACTTGATTCGCAGCTTAGCATTAGCTTAGTCGACGGATGAGCTGGTGAACGCCGCCGCCGCCGCCGCCGCCCCTGGTGATGCACGGCGAAGACACGAGGACCAGATTAAGTCGCCCTCTTCTTCCTCCCCGCCTGCTCGAAACCCGTCTGGCTGGCAGCAAAAAAATACGAATCACCACCACCACCACCCCCTATGGTAGTATGAAAAGCGTCACTGGCGAAAAGCTCCGTTCGGATCGCGAGAAGTTGAAAGAGCTTCACGACTAAGCACTTATAATAGAGAACTCCGACGAGGAGCAACGAACTGACGCTGCATTCTAGATAGAAGCAATAATGGCCATAATGCCGCGCATAATGGCCGCCCTGCGAACTCCCAGCTCGACAGAACTCATTGTTAGAAAATTACACAAAGCGATTATGTACCGCAACTGGAAGTTGTTTTAGAGAAAAGCTTTCAAAGCGAGAGAGAGAAGTGAGAGAGAGAGAGAGCGCGGGGAAAAAGAGCAAGGCCAGCGATGAATCCACTACACGGACTAGGCCCCACATGCTACGACCGATGGAACGGGGCAATTTTCCTCCTAATTCCCGCTCTCCCGCACCCCCCCGCAATGCCCTAGTGGACACGCGCCGAGTCTGTGTCCTAGTTTGTTTTTTCCAGCCGGTGCTACGTCGAAGGCGGAGATCCTCCTGGAATCGACGACACACGCTCATGTCGACGTCGGGGTGACTGTTCGCGGATACAGCGCACGAGGGTCGAATTGACCGCGTCCTCAGGTCCTCGTTTTGTGATCCGTCGTCGGTTTGAGTGGTGCCGGTGACCCTCACGCCTCTAACATTTGGCCGTCTATCGTAGTAGCGTTTTCGCGTCGCTCCACGAGACGTATTCACCAAACAAGCACGAAACGCGCAAGCTATTGCGCCCTATGGCAAGCACGAACATAGATCTGCGATTTGTGCGCTTATTTGAATTTCGCCCCGTCATCAAGACTCTCGTCGTTCGGTCGTGTAGAGTTTTCCGTCGACGTTCGCATTTTGACCGGCGATTGCCTGACCGAGAGGGTTGTTGTCAATTTCCGGCGCGTAACAACGTTTGCTTCGTAGCGTCGCCTTAGGAACGAGTACGAACAGGATCACAACCACTGCGGCCGTCGCCAGCGACAAGCAGGCGGCAACAACAGGTGATTTGTTCAACGCGGCGCGACGCGTCGCGTAACGTGATAACCGTGCCAAAGACAGTGACGACAGACTAGAAGACTCCGATCTGCTCTTCGTTTGAAGCCGTCTTTTCCACTTCGGCAGTGGCGACGTCGTCTCCATCGGTGGCATCGTCGTCGACTGCTACGGCGGTCGGGCACGTGAACGGAAAATAGTAAACTGACCCGCTTCTATATTTTGTCGTTGTTTGCCCCTCTGTCAGACACAGAATGTGATTACGCGCATGGTCCAGAGAGGGGTCCCGATGGGCGAGAACAAATTGAGGCAGAAAATCAACAGCGACAAACAGAAGCGACGCGCGAGCCAGATCCAGCGGACACACGTATTCGGGTGGCGTCTCTGCGAGCGCCGACATGTCGACTGTAGATGCAGGAATCGAAAGTAGATGCGCGGTAAATCGACGACAGCAGCAGCGACCGCCGGGGCGGACGGACTGGGCCACGCACCGAGATAACAGCGACAACAATGCCAACAACAATAACGACAACACCAGCAGCAACAGCTGACTCTGTTTTGAAATTTCCAATTCCTGCTACTGCTCTTGCAGATAACATTATATATATATATATATATATATATATATATATAT
>MNPL01014106.1:0-14128 GCA_002081605.1 Tropilaelaps mercedesae | reverse complement strand
GCAACGGCGGGGATAGAATCCATGCGCCCATCTACGTGTTTCCTTTGCTCGCAAGGTGCACGAGAATGAAAATCGAGGCCAAGCAAACTCGGTTGAAGGTCACGCTTAGTTCGCGTCAACAAGTTACGCTCTGCACAGACACTATATTCGTCAGTTATGACATATTTTACGAGAGAATTTACTCCACTGTGTACGCTGCGTATGTAGACATTCGAAGACGAGCTAAATTTCGCGCGGGTTATTCGACGGAAGGAACCCCAACTACGGCAGATCCGCACGTCCGTTTTGGTTGACTTCAGACCAAGCGCAAATCGATCTGTTTGGGTCCGCGCACGCGCGTAAATCATCTCTAACCGTAAGGTAATCTGTTGCTCGGCATCATCTAGTCTGATGATCAAGCCAGGGAAATCCATCTTGGCAATCAAATAGTTCGTGAAACGCCCAGGCAACTACCTAAACATCACACAGACCCATGGTCAGGTCGAAGAAATGTTGAGAAAAGACGACATGCACCGTTTTTAAGCTATCAGTGGCTGAATTAAAACGCAGTTACCGTTCTATTCTGTCGAGTTTATTGGTCCTCCTTTAGTTGCCTATAAAAGGTGATCAGTATGCCGCCTGCGTTTGATCTGTCAGAGCATATATATATTCGCTGTTTCGGCCAAAGGTATCAAACTGCATCGGTCTATGCATTGTATCCTGTATTATAACATAAATAATACGAAAAATGGATGTTTTTTCTCTCATTATTCTTTTGGCAGATAAACATACCTTGACAGCACAGAAAGCTGCCAGTGTTTGCACGTAATATCGTAGTATTTGTGTTTACTGCGGTAAAACGTGATATCTCACACATTTTTCTAATAGTCGCTCTAAGGCAGGCATCGTGGATATACCTGTTAAATATTGGCCGTGTATTTAGCGCATAGTCGGCTATCCCCAAACCCAACGGCTTAAGCAGAAAGTCACCTTGCATACAGCTTTGGTGGCCGAACGGCGGACAATGTTCTAGACTTTACGAAAGTTTCAGATCAAAGGAACAGAAAACTTATTTGGTGCGAGCAGATACAAATGAGAACAGGCGACGAGAAGTGCTGATCACAGTTACGAAACAAGGCAAAAACTAGGTATGAGCAGCAGTGGAGTAACATCATCGAAACTGGATACTGATCAGCGCGCAGACCTCCGGTGCAAAAGAGTAGATCTACTTGACGTGAAATAGACCGTTTTACGGTTAGCTATCACCCAACATTTAGCAATCACGGTAGTGCTTTGATCCGTAGATCTGTTTGATCTCTCAATTTTTTGCCGAAATCTCAATTTTTTTTGGTGTCGCTAGTGCCATACGAGCGCCAGTTATTCTCAATTTGTTTGTATACAAAAAATAATTCGTCCGCTTGAGAAATCATTGGAGCATAATTTATCCTTGTCTGACAGAAAATAAACCAGAAAAATGGAAAACTGCGGTCTCTCGTTAGGGCTCCCTTGACGCTTGTGCGTCGAAATTGTAATACGAAAGTCAAGCGCGAAAACGTACGAATATGTATTTTTAATTTTTAATACGAAAAAAATCACAGAATCAGGGACATTATTTAGTTATACCGTCGGTGCCTCCTTTTTTAGAGCCGTAAAACAATCAAAATCCGCTTCCAGTTGGTAACAGCAAAAATAGAGATTCCAGTCTCTGACGGTTCTTTCCGTGTACAATGTATAATTAAACGTTGTAACCAACATGAGATGCAATCATTTCTGTCATTTACTGTAATCATCGATCATCGATGTAAATCGATGTGGAGGGGCTGGACTATTCTAGTTAAAATCGATAGGTCTGAATAATACAGACGCACGCCCACAGGCACTGCCGAACGCTGGCATCGCTACAATAGCCGTTTTACCGCTTATTGAACGCCGATGACAACAAGGGGGCATCAATAGAGCAAACGCAGCTAGGCTTGAGTTCCTTACAGACATGCCACATGGCGAGTTATTAAGCTAAGCGGAAACTAGAACTACTTTTCATTAGCATCCTGTCGCGTAAAATTAATTCATTAAGAATCAGCGCGAAACGAACGAAATGTTTGTGTCACTGGAATTGCAGCTTGCTGAATCGCCCCCTTAGATCCAGAAAAAAATCCTCGTTGACGATTACCTTAATTCAATTGAAGCAAAAAAGGTAAGTGAATCAATAAATCCAAACAAGCGGTATAACGCCACGTGATGTCGTACCACTAACAAATTTCCTGCAACTGCGAACCCCCGCGTATTATTGACGTAAGCCAACGTTCGATGTATGTGGGTGTTGGTCTGGAGAGTAAGGAGGAGTCGCGGACCTAGCAACAGAAACCTTCATATCGTCAAGTAGAACAAGCGTCATTTCATATTTACGTAAGTAGTCTGTTCGGCAATGTTTATGCCATCTGCTAGTTTGTTTGATGTGCCAATATGTGTTAATTAGCTAATTATCATTGCATGCTACCGTGAAAAGGGAAAATACCGGTCTGTATCTAATCGTTGAAAATTTGCTGAAGCGTTAACAACGTAGAGAACGAGAACCATAAATAAACAATCACCGTCAAAGAATGCTAAATCAAACCACAAAATAGCATCACGTTCCCCCTTTGAAATTTTAAGCTCGCTGCACTGTGTACACTAGGTAATTGTCGTGATCCTGGTGTGTCATGCTATAATGTCGTTCATAATGGAACATGCTCCCAGCGCAAGCAGTTCTGACCAATAAACTGTGCAGATATTCTGTTGTGAGTTATCAACGTCTTATTGTTGTACATCTTATTCGCAATGAATCGGCAATTAGTTTTGAAATTAGGGGAATTCTTAGTGGAATACGCAACTCGAATTCGGATAACCTGTATGTTTCAGCAACGATGCAAGTATGCCTCATGCAATTGGATAGCATGTAAGTCATGCACAACGTATTGAAAAGCCGCTCATATCTCTCTGTAGCTCTTTTTATTAGCGTATTTACGCTGCTGTACGAGTAAGTCCTTGGAAGCCGTCGGATGTGAAGGCAAGCCGCAGCATACATTATCGCCAGCCCAATGCGCTTCGTCAGCTACCTACTTATCAACCATAGCAGTTATTATCACAGGCAAATTATCCCAAAGAACGTAACACCGTTATGGCCATGTTGATCTATTGCTAGGCTTTACGAGTCTGTAGAAATTCAACAGCGGTTTGCAAAAGCAGTAACTGGTAAATCTATAGTTTTCATCAGTTTAATAGAGGTTTCAATAAGTCGACGCAACGACGGATAAATCAATTTTTGCCGGGGCTAATCTTTTGGGCGAAATACTTTCAAAACTGCTACCAATACGGATGACCGTAATGATGATAGACTGGATAGGGCGACGAGTACTAGTGAACGTGGATGATACCCATAACGCCCTACAATACTCGAAATGTTCGCTAGATACGTCGTTAGCTCATGCAGGTCCTCCCAGATGAGCTAGTGCCGTAAGGCAACAGAGGAACTTCACGGCACGTTGCGTAAGATCCACAGGATACATTCTTAGACCTTTACACGAGAAGGCCATAACTCGGCATCAACGTCGTGTCTCAGTATTGTGCATTATATTTCGTTGTTTACAATACCATTTAGTTATACAGGCACGACGCACGCTCGCGTTATTCTCGCTGTTCACGATCGAATCCGAGATATACCATTAATTTCTGTTTCGTATATTCAGCGTCCGAGAAAAATTCATGTTTATGTAATAGGACCGCCTTACGTGATTGGTATGACGAGTGAATTTATAATTGGGTGCTCATTGACTATCCCGAATATGACCAAGCGAACTATAAATTTCAGTTGAAATATGCCTCAATCAACCCTGTCAGTTACGCCGTGATTAAACGCTCTATAATAATTCTTCCGTGTGAGTAGCTAGGTCGGTTTTTACAGATCTATCGCGTTTGCAGCTGAATTACTGAACAAAGTACAATAACATAGAGAAGAGGCCAAATAAACTGCAGATATGGACAGGTTGAAAATAGCATTCACACATGCGTTTGGTAACTGATCGCTCCAATTTAGTCTAGCAAACGCCGTGCAGAAAGCCAAGCGAGAATTAGCGTAAAGGTGAAAGTATCTTCAATTATTAAACTTGAGGGCAATGCGGCGGGTCTAATGGGAGAGGGGGATTTCAATCCGGCTTATTCCACATAGCTGCATGACAGAATCTTGGAGAAAAGGCTGACACAAACAACCTTTGTGAGTATACTTGGAGATAGAACAACGCATCGAGCTCGACTTTCGAGTAGCATAGTGCACCATGCGCGTAAAGACGTTTGACTTCTCCGGTTACAATAGAAGATAAATTTTAAATAGGAGAAACCATCTCAGATGTTGATGCAGCGGCTAAAATTTGTACTAAGGCAAACAAGGAAAATTCACTACAATATATATGCACAGTGAAGACATGCACGTGGGGAATCTCGTTAGCGAGTTCGCCGGTCTCTCCCACGGTCACCAAGTGTACGAATAGCAGCGCCGCTCGAAGGTAGACACACATGCTAGTCCGATGCATCGGCCACGTCCCTTGATTCAACAAACGTTTTTCTGTCATCTCCAGTGGCCTATTGACAAATCCAAAACGATTGTGCCACGTCTCTCGACACTCATCAGGCTACGCAGGTGCGTGCGAACAAGCCGATCAGGTGCGTCAACGCAGCCATCTGCTCAAGGCCCTGTGCAGTCTCACACCTCCTGTCTACCCCTGCAACCGCTATCTATGGGTAATCGCTCGTCGGTGCTATCGTTTTTAATCTGGGCCCACCGAATCTGCGTGGAGAAACCAATCGTCTTGGCGTCGCCGTTTTCTTCGTTCCTTTGGCGACCGTTGCGGATTCACCTCATAAGTCGGTAACCGACGGGACGCAGCACTACACAAGCTACCATGGTAGACGCTTTCGTTGTATTCGCCAACCAATCAATCGTTGGGGCGTAATTAACTTTTACTGTCACTTGATTTTTTTTGGGGGGCCGATTGAGAAGACCTCTTATCGGCAAGTTTATTTTCTCATTGAAGAAAATATACATAGTTAGGGCCAGACGTATGGATCCCTCGTTTACAAACCACCCTGACCTGGAACCACTTTTCGTATTACGTCAGATACTGTCACTTGATTAGCCACAGTCAATTGACTCCTGGTTGAAACACACGCATACACACATGGCTGCAGCATAATTAGACGCTGGTATAGTTCTATGCGAGTCTCCGGCATAGAAGGAATTCAACAGGTGAGATCTTCTCAAACGTTTGAAAATTGTAAAGGGAAGCTAGGCGGTACCGATAAAGTTTTTGGCGGCTATCATCTATGGTATCGCGATTAATTTGCACGGCAGCGTAAAACATTTCCCACATATAACAATCTGACGGTGATCGCGCATCGAAGGAGACGCTGATTTGATATAAATCATTGGATGACTGCGCTGTGAAGTTTCATGAAAAATACGAATTTTATTGATGCCGAGCTAGTCCCGAGATTAAGTTTATGTCCAATCAGTTCATTTTTTTCGTTTTGTTCTATTCATATCGTGCATTACATTTCCCGAATTCGTTCACTCAGTGACACCACCGAATAACAGTGCATTGTCCATCCTCTGCTAACATTGTCTTCATAATTCGTCAGTCAGCAAGGTAGATCTTCTCTAGGTTAATTAGATACAAAGTACGTCACGCGAAGGCATAATTTAGCTTTCCGATAGGACATTCTTAGTTAAAATTTCCGCACGCAATTCATAAAATCGTTTGCACGCACGACGCCTTAAACACAAGGCTACCCCCAAAACAAGTCGTTTTATCTACCTATGTTTCCTTATTTGCTTTCATTATGTTCTTACCTTTCAATTGATAAATTTTCGTTTCTTAATTTATTCCATCCTCAACAAGACTATGGCGGCGGATTGGAGCTTGAAACATTTTGATGATTCGACCGATTTAAATTTGGCAGTTAGAGTTAAGTAGCGGGCATGATCCAACTTATCGGAATTATTGATACTAAAGCTACGTAGATAGTATTCTACTCAAGAGAATGCCCAGTGCTGCCTGATAGCAGTAATGTACCTAAGTAGCGCGTTAATTTAGTAAGTGTGCTTTTGTTCATGAGATATCAGATATAATGAGCGTTTTACCAGTAAAACCTATCGACGGTAATCAAGGCAAACGGGGTGACGCAGCCTTTGCATCGCAAGAGACAACTAAGAACGTACCCAGTCGCTAATGTAAGGCGTTCAAGCAGCTGTTTGTAGCGCATGCGCATATTCACGTGACGATAAATCCAAATTTTTCCGAGATAATGTGCAGAGCACTATATAGAACGATTTCGTTACGACTTACGAGTTGCTCAATCCGAAAAAAACGCGCGCGACCCAATAATGGTATTTCGAGTTTAAACATATGTTGCGATACACTTTGCCAGGCAATTTTCGAGAAAATATAACGTCCATTCTGAGCGTTTTGTCGTAAGATGATCAATTTCCATCGCGTTTGTTGTTTTTAACATGGAGTGGCTACGGCAGCTCGAAACATTGAGCCGGCGAATTATTTTGCAATTTCGTGTCGTGCGTCGGTGGGGAAGCGTGCGAAAATAGTTCAGTAGCATTTTCGGCGAAATTGAATTATATGCTTTGGTGAAATACCGCCAACGATTCGCTAGTCGCGGGTTACGGTTTTGCTAAAATTGAATTATTTTTTATTTTTCAGAGTCATGGCAACACGTTATATTATTTTATAATATATCGACTCTTCAACCTACTTGGCACAAAACGAAAAAAAAGTTAGTATGTTGTTGACCTGTCTCGATAGAGGCTTTAGGCTAGATTTAAAATAAGAGTCCATCGACGTTTTGAGCGGTTCATAAGGGCAATAATTTCCTGAAATTCAGTAGTAAGCGACTAACTTGAATTCTAGCAAATTGCGTGTCAAATTACACAAGTGTACCCTTTGGCTCTACAAACTCAAGTGGTTCTTGAATAAGGATTACCGTATTCACGCCATGAAGCAGCCGGCGAAATTTTTGTCTGAGCAGCCCAAATAGTAACCGCTCCAAATGCCGCCCCCACTTGCTATCTTAAGAAAATGATAAATAAAAGTCTGAAAGCCTCAAGGTGAAGTCGTAGACATGCAAACATCAACTTCCGATTTCGACAAAATCTAAAAGAAGCCTCGAAGAAGCACATGTCATCTCATAATGTTATAACTAGGTTGCTATAAGATCTTAATGATTTTATCTGCTTTGCGCAGTACATAACGTTCGTCTTATCCACCGTTCCACCGCTTACACCAGCCACGCTTCTCATGGCCATAGAGGCGACTGGGTGTCATTAGTTGCTGTCGCGTAGTAGCCCTATCTGATGCCGATACACTAATTCATCGGCATTGCTTTCTTTTGACCCTTCTTTCTATCCTTTCCCTATTCAGCGTCGTGTAAGCTATGAGTAGGTGCAATGGACCGACCGTTTCTTCTACCAAACTGGCCATTTCGAGTCCTCTGCAGCCGTTGATTAGTGGCGTAACTGAGGCAGAAAATAACCTACGACGTCATCTATATGATGACAGTGCAAAACGTAAGAACATAACCGAAACGATGTTGGTTTGAACAGGTTGGGCTTCGATTTTGCTCAACGTCCGATAGAAGACCTCAGAAGATCTGCCTTAGCCGAAACTAGATTAATTGTATTAAATCAGATTGCGTCCGCTCAGTGATCCTTTCGTTGCAGCTTTCAGCGGTTCGGATAGTTCCTGCCATATGTTTTGTACTTGCAAATCTGTAATATATATGCACGACATAATCGATAGAAACAAATCGAATAAGCACGTCTGTAGCTGTATTTTCCTTTGTAAACAATGCACCACATATTAATTTAAGCAAATCTGGGTCGGCGGCCTACGATACGTAAATTAAGTATCATATAATATAAGTATCAAATAATAGGTCCGGTTTCTTTATTGCCCTTGACTGTGGTTGAGGTCTTTGAGGACTTCTGAAACCTTGGTTGCCTGTCCAGCCTCTTGCACCTGCTGTTAGGCGAATCTAGCGACAAAAGCTGTGTAAGACAAAGACAAAAGCTCCTCGTTGTACGTCATAGCTCACTTTGTTGTGATGCAACGTGCTCGTTTATATGTATATGTAGAGGTGTAATCCGTTCTTTCAACACTGATGGAAAATACTGACATCCGCTAGAATAAGCTAACAATAGAACCGCTAACAGACTATCTAGTATGATTCATTTCGTAGACTTAACTCGAGCCTTTTGCTCCTTTTTATTTTTGCACTTGCATGAAACGCTACGAGATTCTGGACCTTCGATAGCTGGTGGAACGGTCCGCTTTCGCGTCAATGGTACATAACGAGTGAGAAATAATTGAGCTTTTTCAAAACATTTGCACATTTGCAAGTATGTTGTTTATGCACACTGAAGATATTTATCGCTTAGAAATATAATGGGATGGATACCTGGGATACATAATATATAACGGGATGGAGAGTCACACTGTTAAGACTGAGCAACTATCTCCGCGATCAAATGCGATTGGTTTAGAATAATTTTTAGAATAATTTATTTGGTAACCTATAATAATGATACAAAATAATGTATTGTTGTAATAAGGCTACGTCCCACGGATTTGCGAAAAACAAATTATGTTCAATACAGTGTGGCATATATACATGTATGTTTTGTCGCAAACGCAAAAATACTGTTTGAAAGTAACACAACAATTATAAGTACTTAAAATTTTGTATTTTTGCCGAATATGGGTTCGCTCGTGTTATTCAAGAAAAAACAATATCAATAAAATTGTCTCTCATAGATTTTTAGAAACCGGACACGGAACACCTAATCTGCAGAGGGAGTATTTTTACCTGAGTCAAACGCAACACTTCGTGACGGATCGTAAGGTCATTAACCTGTTCAAAAAACAATCGCCTAGGAAAAATCTAGCAACTTTGAAAGCCAAGACTTTGGCTGCCCAGTACACGGATAAGGTTAGATAACGCCTTCAAGGAAAGGTTGACCCTTCATACGCTTAGTTATATTTCCGGCTTTGTTGGACATAATATCGTTTGACTGTAACTATATCCTGTTCAAATTGACACCGTCTAATGTTCTGTACCAGTACAAATCCGAGCAAAGACAGCTAGTGTCATCATCTTGTAATGCACGTTTCCAAAACGAAATAGAGTAGAATGCTCATTATACTCGCGAGGCCGCCGAACAGCTGCCCTTGTTTTTTTCGCATAAGGAGGACGGCTGGTTCAATTTCTACTGTTCGCCATGCTCAAATTTAATTTCATTTTATTCACGTAAATGCAGAGCTGCGTGTATCAGTGTACGTCCCAATGAAAACGGAACAAGTCGGATGCCAAAGAGTTCATAGAGATAGTGGAGAAGGAAACCCTGTTTTTTCTCCACCAACACCTATTCAAACTTCATTGATAAATATAGACAAAACAGAAGCTTTTTATCTAAGATTATTGGGAGTGTATTACAGACTAACGTCCACAAAGAACATTTAAATATATTATTGACTGATTGAATCATATCTATATATATATATATATATATATAATTGAAAAGTAAAGGTGTGCCACCTATATATGTATAAGCGGTAGAAAGGCCAATAAATTTTATCCAATCATTTTTAATATGATAGATAATAGCGCTATATATAAAAATAAAAATAGATGCATAGGTAAATTACCATTGATACCTTATGATGCCACGAGGCTTCGTTACCGCAACGGTATCAGGCACCTATACTTGACGTTGTCTCGGTAATAAAGGGTCTGCCTTAGCGGCCAGCGTACGTGCAGAACGACGACATCGGCGCTCATTGCTCTAAAAACAAGCACCGTTGTCAAGCTTTCCCATAGATTATTATCGCTCTTCGTGCTACCATGATACATTTTGATTTCACACAAGGATCATTTTGCACAGTCGTCATACCACGCCGTACGCTGAACATGTCGAGTTCGTAGATGAATAAAAAATGTATTACTTCACAGCGGTGTACGACGACTACGAGGGACTGCCCAAGGTTGCTAATTGCACGGTCTGCTAAAGTGTGGACAACAAGATACAGACCTCAACGCACTATCTGAATCAGACTGACGTATCAGACCGTACGGTCCCATAGCTCTCGAGAGTGCAATAGGTCCCTGCGCTTATTTATCTCACATGACAGAAGTGACTTCTCAGTCAGTTGCACAACCTTTTCCTTCTTTTTATTTGTTAGCCTGAAATGTACGCCGGGCTTGGAATGTAGTCAATTGTTCGACGGCGCTAAACGGCTTAGCATATTGCATTCATTCATAACGTCGAAGTTTTCGCCGCCAGCAGTCTCAGGTGCCATACCATCGCATCTGTAACTAACTTTATGATGTCCACCGGACTTTGAAATAGGTTAGCAGTGCATAGCGCTCACGTTTTCGATAACTTTTTGTATTCACCAAATACACGAACGGCAATCCATGCCGAACTGTCATAGGCTGTTCATCTGCTCCTTTTATCTCAGCTTCTTTAAAAAAATAACATAATAGGCGCTGTACATCCAATGGAAAATCTCAGACGGTCTTTATCGCGGCATCTCCCGCTACCACCACGTTCCCTTGCTCCACTGATTAGTCCACCGCTGTATTCAACGGTCGATTAGTCGTCACGCGGAACAATGTGAGGGCAGCTCCAAGCTTAAAATGGAGAGAGCTTCGCAACGGGTCAAATCTGCAGTAGTCAGCTATATTGCACGTGTGGTATATTGGAATGCACAGTATTATAAACCAAAGAAACACTTTAATCACTCGAGATAAGCATCCATTTCATTATACATAACGGACGATTGCATTCGAGGCTGCAACTGTGTCTAGCACCTCATCTCTTACAAGTAAAAAACCCTTTTTGGAACTTCATTAGACTGCAATCGAATGAAGACGCCTTGAACCGAAATTCAATGTCACTTTCATTCTATCTTGATGAATTGGTCTCATGTATTCAACTTTACCGTGGGGATATATAGATATTACTAATAATTGGAATACCAGTTACAATCCATGGTAGGCCGTCTATGACTCAAATGGCTCCACTCGTATGAGAATTTTTAATCGAGCTTTCAGGCCATAAAGCGTCAAGGCGAGACCACGTGACGTTAGCTGATGGATAACTTGTACTGATTAATCCGGTCCACTAGCATGTCATGAACTCCTATCGTAGGACTCGCAGCTTACCGTTTCTATTCTGTTTTGATAAACACAATTGATATTGGTGACTGGCGTTAGCGCACCTGTGCACACTGGCTCGACGTATAATTAATCCTCCTTCCAAACCTCACATTCGTCTCTAGGATATGGATTTCTCGTGTTTGTCATACTAACCGGACAATTTGCTCTGCACCGGTTCACATAAAAAATAATACGGTTGATCTATTATTTTTCCAAACGGGGGTAGAAGCCTGAGTCTTTTGGAGAACATTTTTTATTCTACATCAGGTTCAGTGGGTCCGCGGCGTCTGCATAAGTATTTATCAGATCATGTTCATTTTCATCAGAATCCCGCCAACGAACATATCAATGCTGTGCTCTCCATTAAGCACCGCCCTTGCGCACTTCGATGAAGTTGGTAAAATTAGTGTAAAATTGGCAGATATAAATGCCCAGTAGTTCGTTAGGCAATCCTTATTTGTTTTTGCCATGTGTCGTAAGTAGCCCAAACGTATGTGCTAGCAAGCCCAGGCTTTTATGTTGAGTAGGAGTTATACGTCGCACAAGAAAACTAAACGACAGACGGTATTTATGACGCTTGCTTTGCGCTCATGTGGGTAGATCTATATGGGCGGATTCCGGAGGGCTACCAGCATCTAGCTATCATCATGAGTCAGGGTTACGATTATGTTAGGGCTAGATTATGTTACGAGGGTTACGTTATGTTAGGTTGAAGTTCAGCCTACTAATTGCCAGACATAACTCCGTTTGGTAATGCATCTCCGCTTGGCGGCGACCTCCGTCCTGCCAAATAGCTAGAATGCGTTTATCGACAATGCTAAGTGTGCGTCATACGTGGCCTTGTCCAAATGACGAATTACTGCGGTCCACAGCAGAGATGTGGGCGTCTGCCAGATTGTTAGAGTGTGATGACATGGCCGCACATTCCGTCACTTGGGCAGGTCCCTGCGTCCAGTGATTGTAGTTACATTCACGCGTACGGTGATGACAGCAACGCTGTCGACACCATTCACGGGAGTACAATTAGGAGGCGGTACAGTTGGCTGAAGGCATGGTCCCAGGGCCGCGTCACTTTGTTGACGACCGGAAGAAGGAAATCGACCCCATGATGTATACAAATTTCACATCATTATAAATTAAAGATAAATATACACAAATTTACATTGCGTCGAGGGCCGTCGGGGGACGTACGTTGTCTACCCCCTGTCATACATATAAAGAATATTTGATTTATTGTTACCTAATGTACGATGTTCTTGTTTTTAATGTTATCAACCGGTTTAATCTGTGGTGCTGTGCATCTTACAGCACTGTTAGTTGACCTCTGCATTTTGAGTCGTCATCGGACAACCGGCAAACATTTTGACTACTGAACCAGACTAATGAAAGGTCTAACATTGAAATATCGCTGATGCTGGTTGCCCTACTACCACTTCTCTACTGTGGCTTAATCGAAGAACAAAAATGACAGCTTAAGAATGATTTTCAGATTCAATTTCTCGAGATGATGCTACTTTCGAATTTTAGCGGCCGTCCAGTTTCTGAATCATAGACTTACATATTGTACAAGAATGGATTCAATAGAAGTATATGTAATACGTAATCAGTTTGCGTCGATTATACGTTTACCAATGAACCCCTGCTCTTAATTGACTCTTTCGAATGAAGACATTTATTTACATCACAATTATAGTCTTATCTTGACGCTTACGATTAAATTTGAGAAGAGATTTAGCAACGAATTCCACCCCAAAAATGGAACGTCAACCATCACAATGTATTCTTACTTTTCGGCACTTGTACGTAGCTCTAGGTGCTAATTGTTATAGTAAACAATTAACATGATTGCTCCTCGCACTTGTCGTCCATACTAACGGTGTGCGCAACCAAGTTGCACGTTCCAAATGAGGGAACAAATTCGCAGTTGCTGTCGGTGTTGATTCTGATGATGACAACATTAAACGCGGACGCTGACGATGATATTAAAGGCTAAACAACAGAACCAGACGGCTTTAACACGTAAGAATTAGCAACAACAAATAACGACAGCACCAACAATAATAATAATGACGACGACGACAACTGTGAGTACAGCAGTGACATCTGTCATAACAGAAACCTAGTTACTAAGGGGAGAACAACTCACTTTAATTACATTTAGTTACAACATCAATTGCTTCGTTGTGGGAGCCGTGGGGGATTTGTGAAACCTTTCCCAATTACAATTACTAGTTACTACAGCCACTAGATCTACTTGTACTATATGTCGTAAATGAAACGATCGTTCAACAGTGAAGCAGTTTGAGAAAGCCCATAAATGCCTTCGATTTAGATGATAGTGCTACCACTCAGTTAAGTACCCTGTTAGAACGATATGTAAAAGTGGGTATACATTGCTTTTTCTGTATTTACTTTTCAATTAATTTTTTACTTATCTCTATTCTCTGTGTATCTTTTCATCTTGCGGCGAAGGTATGCAATTGAACGGACGAAAATGAAAAGAGAGAAGGACATTACGTTCAGGTCAGATTAATAAGCGGTGAAGCGGAATGAATCACATTGGAGCGCGGAAGCATCAGCAACCGGCAATATCGATAACTACAACGACGACAGCAGAAATAAATATCCGAATAAGAATTTCCTAATAGGTACGTATATGTGGCAAAGAAATTGTGATGCGGCGGTGGCCCCGCATAGCCTGGTATTGAAAATAAGAAAGCCTCAATAGGCTTAGTTACGCAATGCGAAGAGAAGTGAATCAAAGACATGGTACGTGCTTTAACACCCTGAGGTAAATGTACTTATGCGAAATACTAATATAGATATCTATATATATATATATATACAATTTTGTATGTATTTTATATATATATATATATATATATATATATAT
>MNPL01014103.1:0-13321 GCA_002081605.1 Tropilaelaps mercedesae | reverse complement strand
GTACAAGAACAAGCTTTATTGGCGGGTGTAAATGTCTACCTGTGTTTGGAAGGCTTGGTAGCTTGATTTGATGACATAATTTTCATACGCAAATCTTTCTTTTTACTATAATTTTCTGATATGCCAATTTTTCAAACCTAACAGCAATATATATATACATATATGTCAAATTATATATACTTGATTAAATGATATCTTGTGCTTGACCGTAACTTATTAGGAAACCATATGTTACTGATACAACATTCACGAACTTCACTTTCTTTGCTTCAATTTTGCTGAAACTTCTACACTGACATGTGTGCACCGTTCTGCCTTCCAGTCTTCCCAGTACAATGCACTAATGACATTTTAAGCCAGCTCTTCGCTTCCGTTGTCTCTGCATCTCTCACTTCTCTCCATCTCTCACATCTTAGTATTCCTGACAAAGCAAGTTGAATGTGTGTGCAAGGCCCAATTTTGTTATTCCTGAAAAAGTTTCTGTAAGCGGCTAGCTTTCTTTCGTATCTCCTTTACCAACAGTAGATGAGTTCTCCGATTACAGTCGGAACTGAATGCACACCTGAGCACTAGCGTGTCGACGAGCTCAGTCAGATTGCAGACAATTTTATGACTACACAAAGGGTCGACTCTACTTACACAACAAACAGGATTAGCCTTTAGTTGACCATTCTGTCATCGTTTGGCTAAGCGACTTTTGGAAAGAATAATTGTATCGTTATGTCATGTAATAAGTGGCTGGGGATAAGCTTCGAAGACTTCTTGCCTACTCAACTTCTTGTATTTATAGGACAAAATATTATACACGAATACAGAACGATGAGCGCTCACTGCTTATAAAACTGGTAGAAAATGCAGCAACTGCAAGCAACAGACGAAGAAGGAATAAGAAGGAAGACCGAATCAGAGGTGCGTGCGTATCCTCTATTACACTGGATGCTCTATTCTTCTCGAATGGCTGCGCATTCATTCGCCCAACCGACGGGATTTACTATAAGAGGCAGGTAGGGTTCTCCTTACTTCATTCGCCACTCCACTCTGCATCTGCAAGGGCTGCTGCGTTTTCTACAACCATGTCCAAAACACCGAAACATTGGTCCCGCCCTACACGCCTTGTCAGTCCTTGCAGAACAAGTCCATTCTGAATCGTCCGTAACGAGCGTGCAGCCATTGATCTACTTCCATTGAAGGTGCACTACGAGAGAAAGGGTTAGGCAGAGTCTACCAATACATTGCTTTCCATACAAGAAGAAGCCGTGGGTGACAGGAGTCTGGTCTTGCAAAAGGTCTTAATGCACGCAGTCTATCTCTGTCTGGTGCAAGCAAACAGACGAAGCTGTTTTTGTCATCAGGAAGTTAGTAGAATCAGCTGCAGAAGTAAGGCCACAACCCATCCAATAAATGAAAAAGTCACAATCTACATCTGTCGATATTCGTTTTTCTTATCTACCCGAGAAGATAGCGATGGGATAGTCTGCTCGAAACGATGTCGAGTAACAGCTAATAACTAATTACGCTAGTCAATTCAGCCAGAACTATGTGGATAAGAAAGCAGAAACTGGAGCTTAGGCTGTCGGAAAAGCTGTACGAAAATACAAGTCGTACCAAGATAGGATGCAGCTCGAGTACGAAAGCTGCTCGATAGAGATAAGCTGCTACCAGGGCGTCAATGGTCGCCAGATCCAATCCGTCAATTCGGCTACCAACGATTGTCCCAGTCTCTTTTGCGTCCTCGTTTTTCCATATCCCAGCATCGGTCCTCTTCAACACCTTACGAATGGCTAAGCGGTACAGCTATGAAAGGAAATGGTAGAGAAACACAGGAAGAAAGAAGACGGTGTGACAAAAGGATGTCTAATTACGGATCTCTGACGTTATTCTTTAAGCAGGACAGCGAGGGAAATAAGAGATATTGGCTGAGTAGTGGGCAACTTCTTTCTCCGCCTTTCCCAACGAACACTGTTCCTTGCAAAGTGAGTCTCACGGTCTAGTCTGTCATTTCTAAGTCATCCAAGTGAATAAAACGAAAGAGCCACTCTTTCTCTCACTCCTACTTATCTTTCCGTGCTCGTGCCTTCTACAACTTTGGTGAATGATTGCTAAGGGAACGCCGCTTTAGGCCACTATGTCCGATTATCATAAAAATGAATCATAAAATGAATAACAGCCGTTCCAGCTTCGCTTATCTATACAAACTGACAAATATGTACACAGAAGTGATCTTAGTAGCACAATAATTGGTGGCAGTAAAGTCTATGTCTGAACATTTCACAGTTTTCTTGTTACACTACTCACAGATAATTGAATGGTCTCATACACATCATTACTTAATACTACTGCCGGTAATACAAAAATTACGTTTCTACAAGTATTATTGCTGCGCTCATCCGAACGTTATGATGATCTATCGAGAACTCGCGACTTACGTGACTGTGACGTGGCTTAGCAAAGGACGCTTTCTTTCTTCTCTGTTCATAACCAGAAAGCGACAAGTGCAGCTGAACCATATACCAGTCTTGCACGAATCGATACTATCCGGCATAGATACGCCTCGCTAATAAGGTTGCCAACCTCCGCTTATATAAGACGAACGTCCGCTGGTAGCTGCTGTCGTTCTTCTGATAAGAGGGCCACCAAGCTGCACTTCGGATGAGGCTATTCGGAAGTAGGTATATGGGTCTTATGCTGACGTCGGCCTCGATACAACATCAGACTGGATACACCCTATCTCAGAGTGAATGCATGGTTTCCGTTTCGCTGTGCCGCGAACAAAATAACGATAGTTGCAAGCAGCGTAGTAACCGGTTTTGTCGCTTACGGGCTACTGGGGACAACATAACACTACTGGAAGCGAGAAAAATGTTTCCGTCCATTTTGCACGTGTTTCGCTTTGTATAGTGTGGCAACCAGTTTCGAAAGCGGACATCATGTCTCCACTCCCGAGGCCGCTGGCAAGGTTAAAATACAACGACAACAAAGCAGACAGATGTGACAGTACGGCACACCAAGCTTCTTTGTAATTTAAAGGTATGTCAGAATCGTGAACTCAACGCGTGGGAATTTTTACAGTAGGCGATGAAGTGCACAATTAAGCCGTACAGTCAAATTATAACAAACACTCGGAAATACCAAAGCAGATATCTTATTCTATTTTTGTAAGAAATCATATTTTCAACTACGATTACATATTGGTCTGGAAAATTAAATTCGTATGCTTGTATATTCAAATTTATTCGTACTTGGCTATATATTCGTACACAGGTATAGCATTTCTCCAAAGATATGTAAGACTAATGCGATTTACGGCGTGACGTCCCCAAAAAACGCAAAGTCACAGTTCTATTTATTTCAACTCTTAGCACTCGATTAATAATTAGGAGTAAGGAAAATATCTCATTTAGAGGTAGCGAGTATATTAAAGCTTTTTAAATGAAGCGCAGTAGTTCCGGTTGCCATAAACGTAAAGTACGTACAAGTCGTCGGGAAGGAAAACTTTTATAGAAACCGGCTCTTTACTTCTCCCCTTGGCTTATATATCCTTATATGTCGCTTTCTTGCTCGTGGAAAAGCTATTCGATTCTGAAGGGGTCTATTAAACGCCCATCACCACAGTCCGTTGGGCCAAGTAGAGGGCCAACGATTGTTGGCTCGAACCGCATAAGGATAAGAATTGGAAGACACTGAGTTATATAATATAGATAGTCAGCTTACTTCAGTTGTCGCCGTTGCACTTGGTAAGAGAACGTTGACTTCAAAAAGTTAAACTACTAGTCAAAGTTCAGCTACTAGCCTCGATGAATTGCTTCCTTCACATTGAACGACATTGATTAAAACATTGTCGTACTTTACTGGCCTCGTTATATATCGAATACTGTAACAACGATACAGACAGTATGAGGGTCTAGAACGCTTAGTATTATAATCATTTCACTAAGAGAAAGAAAAATCAACTTCATTCTCCCTGTTTAATGGAATAACGTGCTCTTAATCTATAAATGTCAACAGTGAGTTCAAAATTATTTCATGAGTTATGACAGTGCAAGGCACTAAGCGCCTTGTAAACTCATATATGCATGTAAGCTTCAACGCATGTGCAGAAAAAGTGTTGGTAAAAATATTGGCATATACGCCGTTTAATGTCATTAATTCAACTGAATATTTAATTGGGCTACTTGTCAAGTTTGCGACTTACCGTGACGATTTTTAATATTTAAACAACGTTTCACAGCAATCATATATAAACTTAATATATTATTTGCATGTAAATGGAAGATTATTTCATTTTGAGGCAAACTTCATACGATGCAGCGGAATATAGATTTATTCTTAGTAGGTGAACATAAGCTTACCACGATTGGCATTTGGACTGTTTTGAAACTAGCAGTACATATTGCGGTAATGAATGTCCAGAGCTGTTATACATTGTTGGAAGTATCTAAATATATTTTAATAATTGACCATTACCTAACATTCAACGACCACGATAGCGCTTTTCACACTTATCTCGCTCGGCTGCAAGGCGGACGCGAATGCACCAAACTACCGGGCTTGACTCGCTGGAATTATCTATCCATGGACCACAGGAAGAAATGGGCTTGACGGGAACTGCTTGTTGCTTTCGTAGAGGGCACTGTTTAATTGTTGTACATATATATATTACCGTACAATATACCGTTTTTCTTTCCCAGTCTGCCTAGCCGTATTTTTTTAGGGAACAGGTTGAGAAATATGTTTATCGCTCCGTACTATCTCACCTATTCACTTAAAAACGTAGATTCTCTGTTATGGACGTAAAGACTATTTAAACCCTTCTTTCGTCAACGGTGTTTCATAAAGGTTCAACTTTGGTATTGGCTGCCTAAAGCTATGAAACGCAAAGCGTCTTGTCGGCCAGAAAGGCGCAAGAATTTACGTGATCTAGATGAAAACCCAACTGGACAGCGTATTAACTCAGAGTCGCTTTACTATACGAGTATCATTGGAGACTGGCTGGATGGCTCTGTGGTGCTTTTGTGGAATTGGCAAAGAAGAGTGGGGCCTCGTGACCCGGAAAAACAGCGGAGGAGGAATTTAGAGCAGAGCCCATTGCCAGCTCTCAATTGACCCATCCGTCTTCGACGTGTGGACAAACAACACGAGCCCATAAAGTTTCTCCCTCTAAACATTCCCAACAACGCAATTTCAGGATACACGGCTGCGTTTCAGTTTCAAAGGAATGGGTGCATTTCACCTCCGCTTGCAGTTGGCATCAATCGAAGGAGTAGCCAGAGCAGTCGTGTACGTCCTTGACGGCCTCTTAGCTTTTCGCTAAGACATTGCTGGAGCAAGGGCCGAAGACCCATGGAACAGGAGCCAATCCTCCGGCCCGTTTCTGCAGCTAAAGCGCCCAAAAGGGCGGCAGGAGTGGTTCAGCAAGCGTTGCTAGCTCCCGGTTGGCAGCTCCGGATGTAGAAGCCCGTCTGCCCAATAGACGAACGTGGATAGCATGCCAACACAGCCATAGTCTAGTCCCGCAGCCAGCGACCCTCAAAACGCCCAACGTCTGCATTGATTGGAAGCTTAACGTCGCCATTCAACTGTAGCGTCCACAGCACTGTCGTTGACACGTTGTTCGTGTTGAGCATCGCCAAAGTTTTCAGGATGAGGGGACATACGGTTAAAAGATGCCGATAGGTGGATGGACACAAGACAAAGAACGACTTAATAATACTCACGAGCTTGATGGGTTAGTAGAGAATCTTTATTTCTCCTATAGGTATATGCTGCCTTCTGATGTTTGCTATCCCAAGATCGGTTCTACTGCAGCCCTTCTTAAAGAGCCCCTAAGCCCTTCAAGAAGCCCCCACCTTTAAGAAGCCCTTCTAATTTTTCCGTATCAATCACGTGAACGATTGCAACCATTACCCTTACGCCCAACATGCTCAATATAAATTTCTTCACTATAGAACACACTTCCTAATATTGAATGTGCGAATTCCATCATGAGCTGGCGTGGAAGGCTGGCAACACATCACAGTATAATGTACGAAATATACCGATAATATAAAAATGCAATTAGACCACCAGGCAGACGAAGTCGCTTTGATTACCTCCGCTCATGCCAATTCCGATTTATCTGAGAATAATCAGTGGAAAGACGGTTTCCGGAAAATAGTTGACTCTGCTTGAGCAGATACCGATGATGTTTTGGGCTTGATTCAGCCATATCCTCAATGGGTTGGTGATAGACGATAATAAACCACAGACTCGGTTGATTCTTGCAGGCTTCGTGTCGATTTAAAGTATCAATATGGCTTCGCTTTTTCCACGACTTTTAAAGCCATGGAAACAAATTTTAGCTATAATTCTTTAATGCTTCGTTAATTTATAGCGCGAGAATTACTTAAATGTTAGACAGCGGTAAATTGCATTTATGACAAGGACTGTGCTGGATATGAGACTAGTTTCGTAAAATAGCTGCATAAGCATTTTGAGATTTTGTAGTCCCCATAATTGCTCGATCAATAGGTGAAACATACACAGAGACATGATTGACGACATCTATACTATATTTAGGCCGATAACAAAGTCTGACAAGCTATGGCATCTGTGCTTGTCTAGTTTATCGCTTCAGAAATAAATAGTTTTTGCTTTAAAGTTTTTTTTTTGGTAACTTTAAACATCTTTGGCTCGTACAAGTACTCTTCAGAGTACACTCAAGTAATGAGGCACTCTATGGATTTTGTTTGCAGACCACAAAGTGTTGTACTTTTAACAGTGATAGACCGTAAAAGCAGAAATCTTTTTGCGTAGATAATTTTGTGCTGCCTTTTTACCCTGTTATAGTAGATTCATCAATAGGTAACATTATAATTCAAATAGATGTCCAGGAGCATTTAAAAACGAGATCTCCTACCTCAGACTTTGCAACTAGCTTACACTGTTAAAAACGAGCACCATTCGCTCTTCCAGCAAACGCTATTGCAAAATTTCCTTTACAGCTGCACACAACCATTTCCTCTTATGATTATAAGAGGAAATGGTTGTGTAAACTTATAATCTTAAACTGAAGGTAAACTTATAATCATAAGTTTACCTTCAGCAATTCTCCTTAAACTAATAAAGGCTTGACAAGCTTTAAAATGTTAACCTTTCTCGAATTAAGAATAATTTAGACTCGCTTATAATTACATGCTGGGTTTCACGAGAGACATGGATACATGAACATACACAGTCTACTTGGAAATTTGGTATGTTTAGCGCACAGCGTGATTTCTGTGAGCCACTGATAGCTCTTTCTCCGCTTATTGCGTCCATTTCATACCACCATTTATCAAATCGCTTACACCAACAAGCATGTTGGTCAATTGCCTTTAAACAAATTATTGCTGATATTCGGGAGCACACCAAATTATACGTTTTCTTTGACCCAACGGACAATATAGAATTACGATCAGATTGTCGCTTATGACGTATGCCATATGCTTTTACTTACGTATTAATATTACGACATGCAATGCTTTAGATAGCGGATGTTGAACTTTGGGCATCAACCTTGTGCTTACATCTATTTTTGGAAGAATTCGGTCGCATATAATGACAATCTGTTTAAAATAGTTTCTTGTAGTGTAAAGTTTGGCTTTCTATCATGATCGTAGTGAATATGAAGGTATTAAAAGTTGCACAAGTTACTTCTAGATTTCACGCTGCACCTAAGTAAAACTTGTAAATGTGATATATTGAGTGCAAATGGATTGATGTTATCTAAAGATCATAAAGTAGAACAAATTAACGGAATACCCAGTATTGATCTTGGCAATTTCTTTAAAGCCTCACTATGTTGAATGGAGGATAAAATTAGTTCAGTTTTAGTTCAGTCTCAATGTATCATCTTGTTGATAGGAACCTGCTGACATATAATATTTCGTATAACTCATGGGAAGCTTGGTATAAATGATGATAATATGGCCCACCCCGTTTTCTTTCTTTTTCTCTAGCTCAACGGGCGCAAGTCTGCAAAGGTTATTTCATCGTAATAGAACCGATCAAAAAAGTACGTCCGAGCATAAAGTTTCGCAAGTCCGTCCCCACATGGTGCCCTTACTTGCGTTTCTTACAACTATTAAGATGCCCGTTCTAGACATCTTAGTACCAATTTACCCGCTGCGTTTCCACTCTTCGCTCAGGCTTGATATGCGTCCACGGTACACGTTCCCCATCTAACACCCAGGGAGCAATAACGTATCGTAGCAGCTTAGTCCAGTCTTTGTAGGAAACTACCCTTCTGGAAAAACGCCAGCTATCGACGCCCCGAGCCCCGCATTTTCTACTGTTAATGGCTCCACTGCCGCGAGCGTTGGCTGCGAAGCCCTGGACAACATCGTTGTGTCATGTTTACGCCCGTTTTCTACTCACCCTGCTTCCTCTCTTGTCAGCTCTCCCCCTTTATGGACGCTTTATGTTGCCGTGGTGCTTTTTCGTTTGGTGCCTGAACCTTTCTAACCATCGTCTCCTCTAGCAGCCCTTGAAGGCTTGAGCCTAACTGATGTTCGTTTTAAATGCCTGCAGAAGATGAGACAGCGAACAGGCCGATCGCTTGAGATAGAGAGAGAATACGTGGACTCTACCGAGCTAGGTGCGTCGGCAGTGTGCCTGCTATCCTCAACGGCACAGTGCAGTCACAGGAGGTAGTCGCAGTCAATTGACACCACGTTCAACGACCTCGACGCACAGCAATACTACAACTAGGTAAACAGTCTGCACGGGGTTAAGTATAGCTAAAAAAAATACAAAAGGGACAGAAGCGGGGAGCAGAGTATGGCGAAAGAAAAAATGAATGTATGCTTTACTGGAGTCCCAAATGTCCTCAACCTAAGACAGAGCTGACCCTTCGCTAAGGACTATGCAACAACTACCGGCCTCTTTATTGTTCCCTGCGTGACGCATTGGTGTAACGTTCGCTAGTTGTTCTAATGCATCTGTCTAAGGCTAGAACATCGGTCGACCTGCAAAGTCGATGTCGATCGCGTTGCCTGCTTCTAAGTTGATCTAATTTGCCCCTGCCAGCGCCGTTACAACTCCGCCATACGACGAAACGACGAGGCCAGGGAAACGGCAAAGGGCGACAAGGATGAGACGTCGCCGTTTGAGACTGAGAAAAGGAAGCAAAGAAACCGAGACAGTCACCCAACTAACTAGATTTGCTAACAACAACAACAGCAACAACAACGACAACATAACGACCCTCACGAGGACAAGCAAGACCAAAATGAGTACGACCAGTCTTAGATAACAGCAACAACTGCTCGCTTTAGTCAACTTTGCTAGTCCATCTCGAGGGTCGCGGTGTCTCGAACAGCTCCGTTTTTGCCTTACTCTCCTGTATTCGCTGTATATTGTTTGTTTTTCTCTCACGATTCTTTGCACGAAGTCCAAAAAAACCCCCAATATTTGAACTCGGAGATACAGATAAAGTTGGGGGGGGGGGCGTAAACGTGGAAAGGACACATCAACGTGTTTTCTATTCTGATATAGCTTGCTTACTGACTTACGATAGAGTTGATCAACGGGCAGTATACAACTCGCCACTTCGGACAGGAATAGGCCTGCCGATAGAAATAATGGTGTTACTTCCATCATCGTCGAGAAAATGACTAAATCTATCCGCACCCAGCCCTAGCCTTCAAGTGCTATTATACGACGTGCATCCATGTAATACATATATCGTATGTAGACGTGCGTGGGCTGTCGCATATTGCACTACTGGCTCAATGAAATCCTACGACCGTTCAATTTGTCTCGAACGATGAGCTTTTCACGTTGCCTGCACGTCAACAGAGACAATCGTAGCGCTGGAACAGCGCAGAGCGACACCGGAGACCATCCTTTCAAGGCCTTAGACCTCCAGAAGCGACGAGCGGAAGGTATTGTATGTCCGTCTTCGTCCACGTTATTTTCATGGGCCACGCCATGAAAACCAAATTAGCCAGTAAATGACTGATTCCTTAAAAGCTCTGCCGAAGAAGAGCGCATTGCTCGGCTAACAATAGACTCCTTAAAAACAAAAGTAAGCTTAAGATATCTTGACGTTGGATGGATGGGCAGCGAATGGGAGGCTTCGGCATGGCTCCACTCCAGAGGCTTCCTTAGCATAAGCTATGACGACGTTCCTCAGAGTGCCGTTCGTAGTTCCACTGCTCTCTATGCTCTGCTAATTCTGCTTGACTGGGGGAAATTTATACATTAAGCAGGTTATTATACATTTATTTCATATATTAAAGAATGATGCACTATACACAGCGTAACACATATAAAAGCTGCTGCTTATGACCTATGCCAAACAAATGATGCATTTTCTAAGAGCCCCATTGCAGCAACAACAACATGACCAAATGTCTCGGTGGTTATGTCCCAATGCGTAAACGATGGACAACTGCACACACATTCTACCCCAATCGGAATAAATATTCTGAAAGTTAACTTTTGCATGAGTCGATGCTGTATCTAAATCGAGCAATCATGATATACGTTTACCATGTCAACATCAGCTTTGTAAACATCAAAGTTAAAATTTCTGATGTTCGTTATTCAAGTAAATCGTCTATGATTCAGTTGATTCATTCTTTTATTATAACACATGTTCGCTCCAAGAGCACTTTAGAATAATGCCAACAAATGCTTACCATCTGTTGTGACAACCGTATAAATGGCGCCTTATTGTTTACTAAAAACACATACGAGTGCTTTACTATGTGATCAATATGATGCTATTTAAGTTTACAATCAATTTAGAATTCTCGTTTAGTCAGTGACCATTCGTTAAAAAACACTCATACCTTCTTTTTGATGCCACAGTGGATAAACGCGAACACCCACTGTTCTTGCCTCAATACGATGCTGTCGTTGAACTACCAGAAGCAGTAGCAGCCGCAATACCAACCACAGAGGCGAAAATGGAACTACGAAATAAACTAACAATCCTTTGTTTAATCCTCAGGCCACTCTTTAGGTCACTTGCAGACACCTTTGAGTAGTCAATTACTTTTCCTTACGTTTTCTGCAAAACTTGACAGGTGCTTTACCTGTTTGCTCGCTACCTGTTGTTGGAAGCTTGTGCTACCTGCAACGCAACCAACAGTCTCATGGATAGCTTCACAGTGTCCTCACAAATACGTTGTATCTTCTATCCGCCGTTTATCAGCCAGCTATGCGTAGGTCCAGGCTGTAACGACTGAGGGAATCAACGTAATTTGCGCTTGGAGCCACACGAGCCACCGACGGATAGTGGGTACCGCGTATGAACACTTGCTGGTGAGACGCCGTTGCGCAGAACGTGAGCGACGTACCATTGGACAAGACAACACTCTCCTATGCAGGATGCGACCACACTGACGGGACTAAATCGAGGAGGGCGCACACTCCGGCCTGACAACCCTCGCCAGTCTGAGAGAAAGGGAAATCTTCCCGCTGTATGGTGATAAGGTAGAGAAGCATACAGCCGGTCGGTACGTTGCCACGCGGAGGCTGCCACTGAATATATCCCTTATAGACAAATAAGAGCAGGTCGCACATCCGTCCATTTCACTAATAGCAGCTGAAGTTCATTCGTTTAACAAACATATCCAACATCCTGTCCTTGACCTAACTTACTGAAACGAATATCGGCCAAAGAAATAGTATACCTTAAGTTACAATGCCTACGGTGACTATTAGTCTTAACTGTTGTTTATTTAGTCCTAACTCCAATTTCAAAAATATAAACTATCCGTCCGTCTAATGCAAGGTATTTTTTCGTTCGAGAATAGACAAAAAAGTTGTGCAATCAAAGCCGTGCATATGATAGGCATTTCTGTAGATCTATTTAAAGTATGGATACTCTGATGTTATGTTTAAACACTATGAGTGGGGTACGCTATAAATTCTGTCTCTCTCATGACAAAAAATGTTTATGAGCTTTTTCTTCACTTGCTTATGCAATGAGTTGTAATTCTATTTCGATTATTCCTGTTTATTTTTTGCCTAGTATTTATTATGAATAAACGTTTCTGAAAAGCATTATATGCAATATCTAACCGTCATGATTGGCCACAGTAGTTGAGTATCGTATACACGGAATCGCGCCACTCGCTCCAATCCAATAAATGACTGCTCTATATGAAAAGATTTCAAGTCGGAATGTTTAAAAGGATCGATGATCTCCGCGAGCGCTGCCTAGTACCGCAATGTCTTTTCTGTTTGTTGGCCACCAGGTCTCCTGTGTCGAATATAAAGCAAACGATCGTAGTAGGGGTGGCAATAGCTAAGGGATCTACGGATGGTGGCTTTCATGACATGGCAGCGAACCCAATTGGTTCGCGTATGAGGAAATTCTTATATTTTATCGAAATGACAAATTTGATTGATATAGTCTCTGGGAGGTTCTTAAGCGGCATAATAAGTGAGCTTCATAATAAACTAAATTTACTCAAATGGAACAATTGCAAACATACTGTACAAATACTAAATCAATTAACGTAATTTATCCGTTTGCAATTCTTGAGTTGTTCCCGAGGCTAAACTTTGCCATCTAATGTGATTTCCGGCACGCAATGGCCAGGAGCTGATCAAATAGGTGAATCGCTAAACGTTCAACGTTGCAGTATATACGGCAGTTTAGCCGCTGGTTAGTTCAACCACAGTCCTGCAGTCCTGCAGCTCTCAGTGATTAGCTCGATAAATTCACTCGCAGCTTCCTCCTCGGTAAAAGATAAGACACGCCAGCAGGAATGCGTTGAAGCTGGCTATTTTCCTTGAACCACTGATCTAACCAAGCCAATTTAAATTTACGCGCGCTTTGTTTAAATCGGCAATGCTGTTTCAAGGACGGAATTTTAGCGCAGCGTATTCCTTCTCCACCATTCTCGTGGTCACCCTCGCGATCTGTCTTTTACCTCTTGTTCAGACATCGATATCAGGACTGCTACTCAAGGATCTGCAGTCGAGGGTGGACTACTAAGACAGATAGGGCGCGAGGCTTTTTATTAAAGTAGCTTCTTGTCATGGTCTGCTGTCGTAGTAGTTTGCCCGTTGAGGGGACTTGCGTATTTGCAACGAAGCTTGTGTTCCTGTGTGTAAAAGAAGGGCGCTGCTCCTTGATACGCACCTTTTGACTCAACACAGAGTGGAACCACTTCAGCACCCTCAAAGAAGCACCACCCGACGAGTCTGGATAGATGTAGAAACCGCGACCCCGGTAATAACAGTTCCAACTCTTGACTATTTCATTAATGGCCGGCAGTATTCTTTACTTTTCCTATATATATATATATATATATATATATATATATTATATATAGAGCTGACC
>MNPL01014094.1:5473-22083 GCA_002081605.1 Tropilaelaps mercedesae | reverse complement strand
AAAACAAAAAAAATCGTAAAAAAAAAAAAAAAAAAAAAATCGTAAAAATCGTAAAAAATCGTAAAAAAAAAAGTAAAACTGGACGTGCTAAGCATATGGTAGTTGTACGTGTAAGCTAGCCACTCGGTGGTCACGACATTGGCCAAACACCATAGCACTTGTCTTACCGGCGTAAATTAAGAGCAAAAAGCAATATATCTTGATGTCTTCATGTAACATCGCTAAGAATATTCATTATTTGTTTTCCTGTCAATCACCGCGTGAGTCAAGAATGGGATCTTTGAGTGGCGTTTGTTATGCTTTAATCGAACGCAAAGTTACCGCCACATGGATTCAAAATCGAGAGCCAGATATCTATATCAATGAAACGAAATTTGGCTACGTGGGTAGTGTGCTTTATAGCCCGATTAAATCGGGAAGGACGAATTGTCTAAAAACTACTTTGTCTGGAGAGCTTATCCTATCGTTAAAAATCTTTAAATTTTTACTTTAAACGTTTATTTAAGAATGGGAGGTCCTCAGTTGCCGAGATTTACGTTGGTACTAACCGCCTCATGATCGCCTTTGCTAAAATCTGCTTAGGCAGACAGCTGAGTACAAGCAAACAGCCATGCGTTTCTCTATTTTATAGGTCTGGCCGGCAAAATCTGATTACTGACAGTCATGTTGCCGATCTCTACGAACCTGCCTGCATCTCCAGATGCTTCGTGTGCCATCGGAGTCGCGGTGGAAAAATTTGAAAATGAGCGCCCCGTCTTTCCGAATAGGAGGCTTTCCGGATCACCCGCTAGATGCCGCCACGAGACCTGTAGTAATCGTACTGACCGCTGCACACGTGAGAGTCACTCGGGCGCCCTGTAGCGCCGTGCCGCGCTTTGTCTTGTAACCGTGGGCGAAGCTCAATTCGGCGGTTGGCCAGTCGTCGCTGAATAGCCGTCCTGCGTGGTGCTGTCGTAATCTCTGCGGATAAACTCACAACGTGCGTTTGTGCAGCGTACCTACGACCAACACAACGATACGAGGGGTGGGTAACGGGCATTCATACCGCCCTTTCGGGATATTTGGTCAGTGGTGTCACCAACGAGTACCCAAGCTACCTGTAAGCTTTCTTTCTCACCTTCGGATATCTACAGTCATTGAGTGACGTTTGGTGTTCCAGGCGCAGCGGTGCTTTTTTCGCTCTGAGTTTTCCAACTGTAAGAAGCACAAAGCACGTAAGTTCCCCGAGTAGACACCAGCTGATTGTTGACATGAAGATATATAGGGGGAACGACCGAGGGGCTCTCTGCGGTTTTAAAGTACCTGTGTTTAATTTGGGAAAAGATTGAGGAGGCCAGGGGCCTGGGAGGAGGCTAGCTGGAAAACGTGCATCGCGACAAAGATAGTTAAGACGGAAACTGACGGGGAGATCAGTTTGTGAACTCAGCTGTCAGTCCTGCACTCTGGAGGAGTGGCCGCCTTTTGGGTTGGCGCGGCTTAACTATCACAACAAACTCGTGTGGGAAAGGGCAAGAAGATGTACCCCGTTTACCCGTACATGCATCAGTGGGCCCACGTGGAGACTTCGTTCATCTTGATGTGTGTTACACATAGTATAAATACATTTACGTTGAATTTCATTTCCGTTTACTCCAAAACCACCATGTGTTTGTAGCATATAGTTGCTATGCGTATAATCCTTAGGATGACTGAATTTATAATATTTTATTGAAGTATATGCTGACGGCTACCAGGCGGTGTCCGAGTAAAAAAAGGAAACGCTTAACTCGAGCGTTGGCCGAGATTCTGCTGTCTGACAATCTGACATATAGGCGGCTGTCACACAGAGGATGGCTATGACGCAACAAAAGCCAGTAGGAAAAGTCTGAAGCTTGGGTAGGACCGGCCTTCGAGGGGTCTTTGTGGGCTATTAAACAGTCTCTTTTCTAACACACAGCAATTTACATATGTTTACTAGAGATTCGATAGGTCACACTTTAAAGAAGATGCGTCGATAAGAAGAACGAAAACGAAGAGTGGGCAAAGAATGCCTGCTGCCATTTTATTCTGGGTTCTACGGGGAGAATATTTGTGGTAACTAGTTAAGACAGAATGATGAAAAAGGAATTACGGACTCGCCGGCTGACAGAACGTTAATGTTGATAACTGACCGGCGGCAAAATCGTCACTAGAAAAGGGGAGGAAGAGCTGATGCCAGTGAGACGGGGCAGCGTAATGTACGCGCGATTCGTAGTTCCGTCCTGATCATTTGGGAGTCACGACGTGTGACACACGTTTGTACAGCACAGATACTACACGACGATCAGAGACGTGTGCGATTTACCCAGTCCGGTGTGGGACGCAGGCTTGTACCTGCTACCACATGACAGATAAGTGACATTGAAATTGCTGCCCACTTCTTCCTTCAAGCACTGTTTGTTGGATCTGCGGTCACTGCTCTTGTTGGTTTTGTCGCGGCTGGAATGTCTGCCCGACGATGCGTGACGATGCCGCGTTGTTGTTTTGAGGCAAGCAGCTCACTCGGTATAACAACTGGCCAGTGTCACTTCGCGCAGTCGGCGGCGGTTATTTCCCTTGCTGACCTCTCGCTCTTCGAACCAAATCACCTTAGTTGTTGGGTGGCCGAAGCCGCGGCGGTAGCATCTACCTATATGTTGATATACAAACGGCATCGCTCCCCTTCGCTTTGGACGAACTAGAATTAATGGCTACAAGTTCTAGAAGAATGAAGTGGGTGACATAATAATCATAGAAAACCTGACTGCTGACTACCAAACGCTTTTCTTGCCAGTTGAACTCAAGAAGAAATCGACGTGTATGGGCGATTTACATTGTAGCTAAAAAGTATGACCCAGTTAGATACATGTTCGTAGATTTGTGGCGGTGGTAATCATTTGGGTAATAACAGTATTGTTTTTGCTGTTGTCGTGAAGAATGGGTTAGAACAGGAATATCAGTATTCCATGTACATTAATTATTGCATTAACTGCAACACTCATGTTACCAAATGAATGGGTGCGGAATAAACGATGTTTTTTTCAGCTCTACAATTATCAATATCTTAACTTGTTGTGCACCATGCGCTTTACTAAATATTGCAACTGCTTAAGATATTTCGATTACACTGACCATTTCGATGGCATTCAGTATCATAAAAAAGGGAGATTCAAAATATGCACCGCTGCTAACAGCTCTTCTCAGCGTCTGTCAGTAAAATGATGTGGGCCTCAGCAGACAAATATTGTCTGTTTATCCAGACTGAGCTTCGAGCAGGTCATGTAAAACGAATTTCACGTTATGAAATAAGCGATTTGAGCGACAAGAAAAATCACCGCTTGTTCGTATGGAAAGTTTATTACAATCAAAAACTTGCTGGTGCCAGCCACTATTTATTATATCATACCTTTTCTTGGGCTTCTTCATGATCCTCTTTCGTTTACTTAGCGAAACGAACGGCTCGTACCGATTCTTAGCGGGTTGAGGATTTCCCATTATGGCCGTGCAGTTATTCCGTGGTCCGATTATTCGATTCGTAATTGCTATGACTCTTCACATAGTCGATTAGTTTTCCGCAGCTGTAACTAGAATACATTAGTATCGTTATTTTACACCAATTGTACCGCAGATACAAGATGGTGTTGCAGGCGAAAGCTGTGTAGGTTTAATAAGAACCGGGCTATGTATATTGCTAGTGTTGCTTTCACTCTGTCACTGCAGAGCAATGCTATTAGGTAATTCAATGACTGTAGCTAAAATGCCCTTTTCTTTCAATCTCCCCCGTAGGCCAGCTACGGCAGTGTCTTTGATTCCTTTGCGCATTCCCGCCTTCCAAAGTGGCGTGCACATATTGTCAATTAACTGCGAACCCGCATACTTGCCGAGTAGGTCTTCACTTTATACGACTCGTTCTGCAGAATATGGTTTGTTGAGCCACGGTTAGACCGAAGAACAATTTTTTTCGTGCTATTGTCAGACGAAAAAAGTTTTGTGAGAAAGTTTGTTAAGATTTACTGAACGTCCATGGCGACAACCCCAATCGACATCGCATGGCTTGGTCGAGCCGACGTGTCCGGGGCTCGCTTGATAGGAAAAAGCGGTCCGGATGCCTCTTCGATGGGGAGTTTGGAGACGACCGTATGTACTAGTGAGACGAAAGAATCGGCATTTGACAGGACCCGTTTTTGTTGCCGCTCTTATATACTAAAAAGGGTGTAGGCTCGACCGGTATGTGGTGGAGCTTATGAAGGCTGCTGGTTCTAGTAGCTGTGGCAACAATATGCCGGGGAAATGAAAAGTGCATGAGGGAGCTTGGAGCCAAAAAAGATTGATCGACTTCGAAATTACGTACTAGTACTTGGATTATATGAAAATAGCTTGCTTTACCTGCCGGTTTTATAGTCATAATGTAGTCAGAAGGATGCCCTTGTAGTTACAATGATGCAAAGTTGACGCAAAAAACATTCATGAAGCAAACATGAAATACAAATATAAAGAGGAGTTGATTCCACATGTTTATGGAATACACGTAATGTAGTTCACTTATCATGTCCGCTAAATAGTTGTAAAATGACAATCGAACTATGAGCAATGACACAATTTTAAGATCATTGACATTTTAGTATTACTAATTATAATTATTTTAATATTAATAATATTATCATTATTTGTTGGTATATGTTCATTGAATTGACGAAAATAGCTTTGGGCGATTAAGCGTTTATCCATTGAGGGCCTTTCTCTTCGTCTGGACCAACCTGTTTCCTAATCCTAATTAGATTACCTTAAAAGGCAATTGATCAACATTTATAACGGGATTCGGTTTCTAGCGAATACTTGTGCGGATATTAAAATGTGAGGTTATATTGCTGAAGGATTTGCTTTGCAGATCTTAGAAGTGAACTTTCTCGTTTAAAAACGTTGCGCTGCCTATCCTGGAACACAATGCAGTGCTGAGTAGATTTTAATGTCTCCGCTGTAATGCAAAATAAAACGTCTTTGCATAAGGCCCTTCGTCAAGAAAGGAAACTCAAGTTTACGGTAACACAACGACAATATGTTCGACTTTCATGTAATTGTTTCAAAAAGTTAATCACTTGTTTTCGACAACAATCTGTGATTTCTGTTAAAAAATCTTATTTATATTTCGTTAATTAATACTTTTGTGGCGACGACGTTCGTCATGCACAAGGCTTCACAAAATAACAATGTGTCGGTTTGGAAGATTTTCCGGTATGATAAATATCTTAAAATGGTTGAATGGTAATTCATGTATGATTTGAATACAGTTCTGGCCAATTTTCTTCACTGGTGTTTGTTTTTAAACGCTATGCTGTCTCATAGGTCTCCCCAAAGTTTACACGTTATGAAGATAATAAAGAAATAAAACAATTCGCACTTACTGTACGGAAATCGGCCTCTTTACTAAATCTCCTATGGGAAGTGGTTGTTCTTAATACTGTCTTATATAATTCGTTAAAGCGGTCTTCCTCCTAGCTCTGAGCTTATATTTATCGCTACTATACGAAATCTAACGAAATTTAGAATCATCCTCTTTTAATCTAGATGATTAAGTACGTACCCTAATCTTACGTGTCCTATTTGTGATTTCTGAGCTCTAAATGAGGTGTGTCACCTCGCTCTTTAGTATTTGAGCATCAGCCTATTGCTTGGGCTTTCAGACTTAGAGTATTAGCAGAGCTCACTATTAGTTATCCAATATCGATACACGAGTTTATAATGACTAATATTATTATTTCTTTTTCTGGGTTGACTGTAACTTAAAATGTAAAGGCCACGCTTCCGTACTGCTTCATAAGATGTTTGCCATAAACGCGGATGTGTAACGCCGGGAATTCCACTGCATTTACGTGTAGAGGTCCTCGCTCGCAGATTTGGGTCGTGTAGGAAGAGAATTGGCAATTATATTTAATCTAGCACTAACCATAAAAACAGGTTCAAACTTACTATTTTGAGGCGCACAAAACATTCTTATATATAATATTAATATTTCGATCTAAATTGCTTCACTATTGGTAATACTGTGCGGACCGTTAATCATCCTAAACACCCGAGTAAACTTCGTTCTAATTCTAAACATGTCTACGATTTATTACCCGTAATCTCTATATCTTGACGGAGTTCATACGGTGAGAACGCAACCTGCGTGCAGATAGATCCACCGACGGAGCAATGTGTTTTCTGTCACGCATGAAAAAGAACTACTACAAGAACCAAGAGACGATCCCCGAAAATCTTGCCTTTTCTTGACACCACCGCCAGCATGTTTGTCGCCTTTTAACGATGGCACATAGCTGCACGGGTGAAATGAGCAGACTAAGGAATGGTGTTGCGCTTTACGTCTATTCTGCGACTTGCCCGTGTCCCAGAAGCTGGCAACCGTGTAAAAAGCAGAGGGAATTGGACAAGGGAATGAACGAGAGGCTGTTCAAGTTCATTTCTATTTCGAAGGGGTTACGTTTGTTGGCGCCTGGCTGACGGGTGTGGTGCGCGACTGTGTCTGTTTATACAGAATTGTTTACCGAGAGTAAAGCAAGGCGTGTCGCCGTTTGCTGCCCAAGCGTCCCCTGGCGGCCATCGCAATCGTCCAGCCTTTCGGTTTTTTACCGTCCTGCTGGCGTCGGTGGGGCTGCGGGAGCTGCGTTGCTGAACAAATTGCCATCTAACTCGAGCGTGTCGGTCGTGCTGGAGTGTGCCGAGGCTAACGCACTTGGATCTATGGGAATCGTTCCAGGGCTAACTGTGTAGCTTACTCGCCCTGTTCCTAAGGTGTGAGGTTGTTAATATGGAGTGCTATGTTAACGTCGCACATGCGATATAAAGGAAAAACAGGTGTGAAGCAAAAAGAACGAGGGACGTTTCCAAACGTAACAATGTAATGTTCAGGGGTAGGACTACGCTTGAGAAGACAGATGATGATCGGGACCTACTAAACGAAAAGACTATAATCGCTAAATTGACAGGTGACGTTCGACAACTACGATTACTTGTCCGTTTTTCATTAGCATTGTCTGTAGCATGAACATAAATACTGAACGTCGATTGTTGAGCTATACCAAGGGTATATAAAGTCGGTGTACTGACGGAAAAAATAACTTTGTTGGGGACTATCTTGGTTGCAGCTGAAGCATTTCGCACTATAACAAGCGAGTCTAAGTACAAGTAGCTCCAAATGCATCAAGCTACTAGCGACTGGTAGTGTTTGTCACCAGCGGGATTCAACTTAGCAAGCGCTATAGTTAGGTACCTAAGTCACCTAGGGCACGAGCCGTTATTGTTTTGACAGATATGTGAGTAGACTAGCCGAACTGTTTATTTTTTTTTATGACGCAATCTTGTTCAACTAGGGATAGCAGGTTGGTACAACTGAAAGCACGTCTACATGCAGCAAAAAGTAATGTAACGCAATGCTTTAACGCGAGTGAATAAACAAGTATATCTTACGTCTCCCTCGTTGTGCTCTTCAAAGAATCATTATTTATATAAAGAAAACATTATTTAACTTTGAAATGTGAAGGCTTGTATGAATCCGCGCGGTGGTTATCATCGCTACCTGTTAATTGGACTAAAGGTTGACATAATAGAATATATTTCATTAATGTGTCCGCCACGTCTACTAGATAGTTGTCCACACGAGGGTCATCATGAATGTCTGTCGTGTATTTAGTGGCAGTTGCAGTTGTTAAAGGTGTCCAGCAGCTTTCAGTTATGCCGCGATGTAATAGCACGTACAGTTTCGAAGCAAGCAGACACTACTCGTTCTGCCATGCTTCCGTCATCTGTTCAAGCTGTTCTGCTTCCCTTATACCTAGCCGAGCCCCAATCATCCTTTCGTCTCTCATGTGCAATAAAAGCGTTTCGTCGTTGCAATTGCCACGAACGGAAATAAGACTACAGCAAAGCGCAATTGTGGTACTGGTAGACATTTGCGACCACCAGGGAGCTCTGCCTTTGCTCGGCGCCTCGATGAGCTCAATGACGCCAGTGACCATAAAGCGACGATAGTCAACCGCCTTTTTAGCGTTGCGAGAGTTACTTGCCAAAACTCTCGGCCTGTGTACGCGCAGTCGGCTGTTCGTTTCGGTTCGTTTGGTCATTTTTTCTCTAAACGACCTTCTCAAGTTCTTCCAAGCACACATATCCTCTCTTGCTTTATCCCCACTCCAACCTCGGATCTATCAAGGCGGCCGACAGGGGCAAGCACTAGCCGACGCCGAGTTGTTCTTATTATCCTTTCTGGAGATATCGATCCGGAGAAGCATCTATCCGCTTCACCCCGAGTGAGGGGAAGGAACTTTCTGTAAACAAAACACAAGTAGGACGTTGACGTACACGGATGATTCCTTGTTGGCATCATTGATATCTTAACATAATAATAATAATAATAATAATAATAATAATAATAATAATATACTATCCGCGATGTCTGTTTGAGCATAGCGATTCAAGAATTAGTGTAGCAAAGTATTTAACGAACAACCTTGTTCCTTAGGTAATGAAAGTTAAACAGAGTCAGGCTTACCAACATCAAAGCGGATAATAGCTGTACCTACGGTACATATATGCATCAATGTGTCCGATACTGGTACACGATGTTGAGCCAAATATGCTTCTCGTGTCATCAGATGTTGAGTGGCTCATACGTCGGGCGTCGCTAGCTTACGTTGCCATTGTCGCATAAAGCGTAGCTACGCCTCTTGGCTGTGCTCCGCTATAAGCTTGTTTACAAAGAATTTGCTTGTCCTGCTATCTGCCTGTTTATATATGAGCGTACGTATGGGCCTACCTACGTATCTGTGTCTGCTCTGCGTGTTCATATCTGCTGGCTCCGTCGCCCTGTGTAAGCCCGTATCAGGAAGTAACAAGCTTTGCTTTTGAGGGCAACGAAAAGGTTACAGAGGGGTGGTGACTATAGAGAAAGAAGCCATAGGGGCTCTCGCGGAGTACACCAGTGGCGTGGCTGTCTTCCGGTCGGAATACACAGACCGGGGCAGCGTTCACTGGCTTGTCTATGTTACTGGGACGAGGGGGGATGGCAACGGTGGATATTGCTGCCGTCGTGGTCTCTGTCGTTGTTGGCGCCATTAACGCGTTCCTGCTCTCACTCGTGTGATCCCCTCCCAAGGATCATTCCGGCACTACTATCGGTTGGCGGTCGGCTACGCTGTCTTGCCCCAATAAACTCATTTTCTCACTGATTTCTCTTCTTGTCCCTTGTATGCTGTTCTACGTTCCGTCACCATCCTGTTTGCTAACTTTTCGTGCTTTTGGGGTCCTCTCTCTTCTTACGTTTGGCTGACTGACGTAGCTGTCGATGTCGGGCAAAAGTGCAGGAACAGCCAGATCACGGGCGCCATTCCTTCTTTAGCCTCTAGCTTTTGCGCGGCGTTGTATCCACCACCAACAAGCCTTAACACACCGACCGAGATGTTGTTCAGAGTCGGGTAGTTGAGGAGTGTCGTCTCGGTGCTTGCTTTAGCTTACTTTTGCGACGTCTAGCCAATACCGCTGGGTCCATTCCCTGCCCTGTTAGGCCCCCAAGGGACTGAATTGAGCCGCTAGTTTAACTTGGTCTGAGCCTGGTGGTGGGCGGCGGGTGTATGACGACCTGACAGAGAGGAAAGTGTTCTGTCCGTGTGCAAAAGAAAACCTTCGGGACTTCGTGGAGGCATCTGGCTGTTCTGACGCCCCATGTTACAAAGCGAGATCACGCAAGGGTTAAAGGCGGGCCAACTCGGGTGAACCCTTCTGGATCCTACACCTATGCCGTAGTAATCAAGTTGAGGAAACGAAACAGAATAGATCCCTTAGCTGGATATTGGTTTCATTTTACTGTTGGTGGGTCAAGCGCAAGGATAGTTGAATGGTGGGTATGGTCGGTATACGGTGAAAGACGGCGTCTAAAACGAATGTCCTTTTTAGAGAGTGAATACGTTATTGAAAAATGTCTCGGAGCAAACCATTGGTGAACTTTGCAATTAATTTTGTTGGGGAGTGGTGTTGCGTTAGTAGGGAATAGACGGATTTATAAAAGATTGCTATCAAAGGCTCACAGCAACCTCGGATTTTTTCCAGGAAGGATTTCGCTGCCTCCAAAGAACAAACGCGCTATTAATAACTATCATGTTGTTGGATATTTTATTCTCACACGACTGCGGCTGATCCGTTTACACAACATAAATATAATATTTCATAGAATGACTCAATGACTCAGTAAATAGAATTTAGCCTGTAGGAATATAACTAAAAAAAATTATAAAACATTTGTTTAGCATGACGTCAGGCAACGTATTATACAGTCAAACCACACTTTAGTTAAATCGGGAGGTAGATCAAAAGACCGACGTTGTCTGAGTCTTTCTCATTTTGTAGCTAAATTAATTTTATCTTTGGTTATCACGCAGCCTTTTCTTTCGAATCCACCTATCTGCTATAAATTTTCATAGTTTAGCGCCAGCTACCAGATAGCTAGTTATATTCCTTGCATTTTTTAGAAAGGCCAATGAACAACTTTTCTTCGCTTTTCTAGTGTGTCTCCGCGTTCTCGCCTGTTTGGTGTGTCGGTGCGTAACGTATGTAGGTGATGTTGAACGGTGTCAGTCGGACCAAATGTAGATACCGAAGCAGACCATAAGGTCCACCCGGTAGGTTAGACATGTCCCACAACAAGCGAGAAAAACAAGGACATTGAAGTAGGAACCTCACCGTGGCGAGGTCAAAGGACTCCATCTGGGCGAGATGTGACCATCGAAGCTTCAATATACTCAACGTAGTAGTAGTATGATATAGCATCGTCAGCGTTGCACAGTCGGATGCACCAGATCGGTCGTAGGCTTCTTTTCCTCTCCGGACGTCTTTCTCAAGGATCGGGACAATGTAGCGTGGAAGGGCGGGCTACGATCATAGGCAGATGTCGCATACCACACACGTACGGACACAATGGTGCCATGGTAGGACAGCGAAATGCCAACATCCTATATGAATCTAGTAATTCCTCTGATGCCTCTGCTTCTCTTTAGTCGTGTCGCTGTTAAGGGAGCTAGCGAGTGCCCAGGCGAACACGGAAAAGCCTTGCTGCTGCGGCATGAGCAGCAATGGCAACATCAGCAGTTCCAGGGCTGGCGACAAATGCGATCTTGCATTTATGCACGCCATAGAATTCATTCATCAGGGTTTCTCTACGTTCCTCGTCGCTTCTCTATCCTCCAGAGTACTTGCCTCGTCGGTTCCGGCTTCCCAGCGATGGCCGTAAGGGGAGACATATTTCTCCGCTCACTGTCGAGCAGCTCGTATATATTCGTCTCTTCTGTCTAGTCCAGACTGTCTCTTCGTGTAGGCCTATGTTGGGGCTGTCATTGGAGCCCCTAGTGGAGATCCCACTATGCACCCATCATACTGCTGTTTCTGCGTGCACTTCACCTCCTTTCTACGGTCCTCTCGTTCTCTGCATCCGAATGACAATAATTTACCATCATCGCATCATCGTTGGCATTAACTCCTACGCAGTGTCATTCATTGTGCTTTGCGGGGGGTCTCTGAGTTTGTTCGAATGTACGCCCTCAGATCGCTGGGGGATGTGCGTTCCTGTTTATGGCCTACGGCTGACCAGTGGTCTTCACAGTCATGAAAGGGACAGCGGCACTGACTTTGGCAAAGCCTAGCTAGCTATTCCGCCATTAATACCACATCACCACGACATGAAGTCGGTTAGCTTTTGGAGACGACTGATCTGAAAATAAGAACGGGCAATTTTAAAGGGAAGCGTCATCACTTCGCAAGGCGTGATGCCGACTTAAGCGTTAACAGCTCTAATGACGTATCAAAACTAATAGGTGATATATCTGTGAGGGTGGGGTCAAATAAGGAATACGCACGCAGATAAGCGCATGCAAATGGAATTACGTTGCAATTATTAAAAGAGAATTATTACTATTCTGGCGAATACCTTATTATGGTCCAGGGAGCGCATGAACAACTCTACGTCGCAATTAAAAAAACTATTAGTAATACTAACCTTTCTATTCCTAATATTTTAGGGCTGACCATCAGCCAACACTTAACGTCTACAGTACGCTTTTTATATTACTTCGTAAGACGGACCCCATAAATGTAAGTGTCCAACGGTTGGGATCGAACCTATGGCGTTATGTGTCTCCTTCGGTCGGAAGGCGCATGCGAATGCGCCAAGCCACCGTGTTTGACAACCTTTCTATATCTAGTAAACGTATAATCGCCACCCAACTCTGGTATTACTACATTTTTTTCTCACTACTTGGGAATCTATAGAACTATCAAGTTAAACGTTATTAGCTTCACTATGTACTTTCTGATTTTAAAACCTGCTTCTAATCTGCAAACCTCCTATTGTTACACCCATATGGACTCGACACCTCGTCCAATAAGATAGGCCTCCATAGATTCGAAAACGCGCTACTGTAAAGTGTAGTAGCCTGCCAGATGTTTTGATAATGTATTTGGTACCTTGAGATGGAAAGGCGATGATGAGCCACAACGACGAACAATACTTCTTTTTACGGCTTTGAACAACGAAACAGACCGGCAAGTCATCCATACTTAAAGGTTCACATTTGGCCAACTTAGACGCCCTCACTTATTAAGTGACGGCGTAAACCTTACCAAAAATCTGCACAACGACTGTACAACGACCATCCGCAGCGCTAATCTTCTGAGCAATTGATAAGCGACACCGTGCCCAGGAGACAACAAAACGCACGCAATTATAATCATTAGGTGCCGCGAAACGGCGCTAGGGTAGGGAACATATAAAGCGAAGCGGTGAAACGCAGTTGGTCATACGGGCGACCGTTTTCTATGATTTGCTAAGAATACCAGCTTGTTTATATGATGCGCCGTCTGATGTGGGTGACATGGTCGGCGTTTTTTCGCTTAAGACCTGTCGAGGGCAGCATTTGTTTGCGCGAAAAAGTAGCACTAGCAGCAGTAGGAAAAAGTCAATGAGATCGACAGCTACGAGAACGATGAGGAATACATTATGAAGATGAAGTCCTAGATGAATTAAAAACAAAAGGCATGCACGAACGTGGCATTTTGAGGGGCTTAACTGTGAGACGAAACTACGCGAAGCATTAAAAGTTGTTACGTCAAAGTTGGTTGCCTTAATATGAACGGTATTAAGGATTCGATGTTGTGCTTATAATACTGTATGACCTCGCTACGTTCGATGGAATTCTGTTCGGCTCTACAAACGGTTTGATAAAGGCAGCGCGGATTTATTCTAATTACGCTCAATGTGAAGCCCATTGGAATTATATTTGTTTTTCGATTAAAGCGTTTTGCATTGCCATTACTCCTCTAGCGCCATGTTCAATTATAATCTTGATAATTCATTCAAAATATCATTCAAAATGATAATTCAAGACGTATTCGTAGTAATTTCATTGTAACTGTTAGTAGGCTATTTCTGAAGTGCTTGCAAATTTGTCACAACATATGTCTTTCAGTGGTGTATTTTATTCATTAGATTTAACTATTAGTCGAATATATAGCTTCTTTCTAGCGGATGCTCTATTGCCCTATAACGCCACTTAGCGCTCGTCGAACTCGTGCTATGTTCTTTGTAGAAATACCATTGTACGTTAGCTGCAATAGTACAAACGTCAGTGACGTGTGTCACATTAATAATAACATATTTTAGCCGCCGTGATTCTAGCTAAAGGCAGTGTCTATAATTTTTGCCATGTATTTGGCAGTAGCCGTAGCCACGAAAAGTCATACAGCGAACACATTGCGGTATAAGTTATGCTACATATTTCGGTAAAAGTTGGGATGAAGAGAACGTGCGGCAGGCGGGGGCACCATTTCATAGTGAAGTTATTGGAAATGTTCAAGGATCAGCGTATCAGTTATTCTAAATTAGTTGCACTGTTTCATTGCTCTTCTTGTTGCTGCTGTCTGTGTCGATATCACACTACGCAGGAAACGGATATAGCAGTAATAGGCATAGACGCACAACTGCTGTGTCGCTACTCTTGTAGCGACTAATGCTCTGCACACGCTAGACAGACATAACCCTTCAACTATTTCTTGCGGATGTCCACGAAAACCGTACAAATCGATGGAGGGACAACTCGGAAAAGAGAGAGAGAGATGGGTGCAGCAGACACTTCCAGGCAAGCGAGGGGAAGAATGAGGGAGGGTGGCAGAAAAGTGGAGGGATGGGAATATAAGAGGTTGGAATGCGAAGGCCACGGTTGAAAGCCTTACCGTAAAGCCCCATTGAGTCTAGTCCCAGGCCCCTGGTGGCCTTGGGCATTGCCCGTCGGGCTTCCACTTCCGGGGCGGCCGCTGCAAGCCCCCTACTCCAAGCGCATGCTCCTAGACGGCGTGATCATTTATATTGAAATGAGGCTGTGACGGAGAAGTGGAACGGGTGCAAACGCTGGGGTATTCGAGGAAATTTAGCAGAGAACGGGAGTAAAAGGGGAAATTGGGGGTCTGAGGCTCGAGAAAGCCCTGTTGTGGCCACCGCACACTTGGGCCGCCATTATTGTCGGCCAGTGAGTGCAGTTTATCCACTCGACAAATCTGATAAAGGCTCGTAAATTTCGCTTATTTCTAGGCATCTGAACGTCGTCGTTGTATTGGGGGTTAGGTCATCGTGCGTTGCTTGCTAATAACTAGGTAACTGTGAAAGGTGCAATATAGGATTAAAACTATGTATAAGTGTTTATATATTAGACCGATGAATAATGTCGCAGTGGTGGTCGTGAGATGAATGCGAGTGCAAGACCCCAATAGTGACGGTTTACTAGTTGGTTTTCTTTATACATTGCATTATAGTGTACTCTAATATAAATTTTTTATAGTAAATATGACCTTACAGGATGAACATTGCAATACACAATGGATACTGCCATGTACAATTTTATCAGTGTTGCGGCAGGTGCGTCAGCGAGTTTTCCAAGTGAGCCGCTCCATTAGGAAGAAGCTTTTAGCTTCTACTGCAGATATCGTATTAACAATATATTAAATTAACAACAATGCTTTATTTGTAGTTCAGTCAAATTTGCGAAAGTAATTACTACCGTCGTAATATGGTTACGCCGTAAGTTGCACCGCTACAATGAGCAGTACACCGTCGAGGCTCCAGCTAAGGGGTGTGAATATCAACATTTTATTATGTTAGGGTCGGACCTGAATAAGTGTACTGTATATCTTTGCTCACTTATCTAAGCGACATCAAAGCTTGTTGTTAGCAACGTTTGTGGCGTGCTACGAAATGCATTTTTGCCAATCGCCTGGCCATCCACCGACATTTTTATGCACTATACATGCGAAGGAGAACATGACCGTTCAGAGAAGCGAAGTACCGATGATGGCTTTGATCATTTTTTTGGTGCGACGATGCATGTTGCTATGATATTGGAGTATGGTCTAGCTCCTGTTATCCGCGTTTGTATCAAAATGGGATAGATAAAAGCAGTGACAAAAGATTTCAGTTTTGCCTTTCCTCCCTTTCGCACGCTGTGCTGTAAACACAACGCGTGAGACGTATAAATCACATTAAAGAAAAAGGGACATAGAATGTGATGGTCTACTGATTCAGTAGATTGACACGTTAATGGGCAGTCACGTCGGGCAGTTACCATCACATTGACTCAGCCCGTGATGCTCGCCATGTTTTACCCAAATGGCTGAGTCGTTAATCTCTTTGGCCAGATTAGTTTTGGTGTGTCAGGAAATGGACATGTTATGGCAAGGTCGAAAAACTACCCGAAATAATCATACCACACGAGTTGTTTGTGCGTTGTAAAGTATATTGCATGTTTGTATACAAACTTTTAATTATACTATTCCTCTATATGTGTAGGATTACAGGATTGTTTACTTGGTCAGAAATTATACAAATCGCTGTTAGTTATAAAGGGTCTTAGTGATAGTGCCATCCCACAGCATGAGTCTCATTTGATACTGTACGTTAAGCTACGCCGACATGCCTTAATAATAACTTAGACTGTAAAGAGCAATATCGATGATAAGGTCATTACCATAATGGCGCCCATAGTACTTGCACGACCACTCCAAGCAACCGACCACTCGTATGTCACGCGACTGCTTTAGCTACAGTCCTAAAACGCTCATGAATGTAGCTTGGAGCCTCAAGCTACCACGACGTTAGAGTCGGCCTAACCCAGACTACCCGAGAGGTGCACGCATACCCTAAACGAAGACACATGACAGTTGTGTTAGAACGTGTTGATTATGACTTGGTTAAACGAACTCCTCTTGTTTTTAGTCAGGGAACGGTAAAATCTGAAACAAATTTAGTTTCATCTTTGCGATTTAATATGTACTCTTCACGTCTTAGTGCTGGTATATGGCAGTGTCATCACGTCGCTATAGGTCAATTCGCAAGTGGTGCAGTGGAAACCAAGTGGAATGGATTACGGGTTGAAACTGTAACTCAATTTAATTCAACTCTAAATAACTTTCTTCAAACTAACAAATATAATGCACATCACTTATTTTCGAACATTCTTTGTCTGTCTAGAATTCCTTTTCAGAACTTATGGTGAGATTGCGATGTTTTGTAGAAATGGTCACACTTGCCT
>MNPL01014092.1:4571-22703 GCA_002081605.1 Tropilaelaps mercedesae | reverse complement strand
CAAACGGAGGTTGCCCGGAGAAGGGTCTAGCGGCGGGCTTGAAGCGCGACAGTGCCGAAAAAGTTTTCTCGTTTGCCGTTTCGTTACGAAGATGTTGTAGCAACGCCATGCCACTGTCGGCAGGTTAAAGCCGAAAACCCGAGATGGCGATGCGTGTGGTAGATTATATGACACGAGAAAATGAGTATGTACTATTCGTATTAGTGCCATTACGGCCGCGCGCCCGTCCGACGGGTGCCAGGAGAATAAACACAAGATGCTGACGCTACGAAAAGTGCATATTAGTAGAGTTTCTTGCCCCCCCCCACCGGTCCGGCGTCCCGAACAAGTTCTGCGACAGGGACTTCTAACTGTGATATCTAAGCGGAAATACGAGAGAACGAACAATTGTCTTAGTACAATTATCATGTACCACGTAAACTGCACTTTAGCAAGGGAACTGAAGGAATATATACAAACATATATATATATATATATAATGTTTTTATCGAACATGTACGGAACATCTTGCTACTACATAAGCGTTAGTGGTGCATTTGCTAACACCGGCTAACGTTTAGTTCGGGAAAGGTAATCCAAAAGCAGATGTTCGACATTCATACAATCGCTTATGGCTGAGTTTTTTTCAAGGCTAACGCCGTCGACTATCAAGAGCAGTGGATTGGCACCCCGGTTCCTCTAAGGGTCGAGGTCCAAGAGAGAAAGAGAGAAGAAATTCGGCCACCAGGAGCAGTGGTCCGAGTTCGACGAGAGAAGCGTGGCCGAAACTAGGTAGTTGTAAATATCATTACTACAGAGAAAGGCTATGTCTCGAGGGAAATACATTGAACATACGTTGACGATGGCACTGGTTCGATTTACGGTTGTGGAAGTGGCTCGCAACGGAGTGGGGCCTGAAACTCGCGATCAGCTAATTAGATATATTTTCTTCCACGTGTGAAAGCCTACATGGTCGGTTGAGGTGGCCTGTTTGTCGAGCGTCTTACGGAATTGAGCCGAAGACGAGCCATTCGGAATTCTACTCGTCTTCGAGTATTGTTCAACGTAATGGCCAGCGGCTGTTGCTTGACCTCGGATCAGTACAGAGCGGGCAAAAAATCGCATGGCGAAAACACAAAACGGCCTAACTCTTCGATTAAGGGTGATGGTGAGTTTTTTGAGCAGGTTCACGCCCCCTACGGCGTGTCCTGTTGGCTCGGCAACTGGCAAGACACCTAGCTGTGAGGTTTGCTACAGAGTTTGCGCAGAACTAGTAATATTTTCTAGCTACGAACGGATCTACCGGTACGCCTCCGTCAGCTGCTGATGACTGCAAGCAAACGCTGAGCGTACTTACGCCATTTCGTATGTCGTTAGCGACCGCTGACGATTGTTGCAGGAGGTCGAAGGCCCCGTTGGGCCGGAACCCCTCAGCCAACTGTTCGGAGGAGACTCTGGAAGACTTCCCGTGCGTCGCACACTTAGATCACCGGCCAGCGCTGGACAGGACATTCGATTTTCGGTTTGTCCCCGACATGCACTCGTTGTGGCAATGGCGGCCGCTATTCCCTTTCGTAACTCCAGAATTTTATTGCTGTCAAAGGAGCGATAACCAGGGTTTACGGCACACCGAGCGTAAGAGAAGGATTTGAAAACGGTTATTGGAGTGGGCGAAAGGCTGCGCGAGTGAAACGTAGATTAGACACGGCGGTTATTAGACGGAGATGAGGTAAAAAATTGAAGTGATTCGAATCGATTGCGTACGCAGGAGTCATTAATTACGCAGTGCCCAGGATGAAAGTGAATCGTCTGGCGTGTGGTCGAAAACTTTCTTTCAGATAGTAGATGTATGGGTGAGAGGTTCGCAGGTCAGAAGATAAGCATTCACTGTCCAGCGATGGCCGCGCATTCGTTCGGGTAATGGTGAGTTTTCTAGCTCGATTAACTCATAAAGAAGTAGCTCAATGTGCCTATTGTTCGTTGTGAGCGCTATATTATTATTATTATTATTATTATTATTATTATTATTATTATTATTATCAGTGTTATTATTATGTTTTGAGACCCTTGGACCCTTCGAGAATCGAAATTACTCGAGTTGAGCTCATATGTTCGAAGAAAGCCAACGCAAGGATTTATGCGTATTCAAGGGCACGGTCAATTCAAAACAAGATATTATGCTATTCAAACTTGATATTCTCATTGAGTCAATATTTTTGACGAAAAGTGTTCAATGAATTTCATTGTAAGCACTTAAATCCGTTTGTGCCCACGGCGATGCTAGCGAGATTTCGTTCGAAAATGGAACGAATGCTTTCGTCAAATACAGACAGCAGAACACCCAAGCGCCGACATTCTCCAGGCGAGCCTTTCATAAACATGGTTGTATCAAAAAAAAAAAGAGAAAGCATCTAGATATCGAGAACCGATCAGCAAGTTTAATGTTCGAAATTGTTTCCAAGTATATCCTGCACTTAACGTCTGCGCCCAGCCTCTGCAAGATTTAACGAGGAACGAATGCTAGCGAAGACAAGGTTAGCGTGTTTAATGCTATGACAGCGCGTTTCTATAAATCTTTCGAGAGCTGTGTAACTCCTGTATATATATATATATATATATATATTTGTGAATGCCCCGGCGTCATCCGCGCGGTGTCGCATACCTGCGAGTGTCGTGACGGGTGTATGTACGTGGCTGAACACGTCTATAACGCGCTATTAGTAAATCGCACGCCAAATGGATGTCGAAGGTCTTAAATGTCGCCGCTCTCTGAAAATGATGTAGGGTCTCCTATGTCCAATCTGGGCTTGTTATTCTGCACTGCAATTGTGAGTGCTAACCTATTTCGTTAGGTGAGACAAAACTCGAACGAGTCCAAAGTGAAACTAACGAACGGATGGTCATTATATCACAGTGACATGCATGCGGTCCAAGCGGTCCAATATGGCTAACCAAGCGGCCTCAGCAAGCGATGCATCGAGGACCGATAGTCACTGAATGAGAACTGAGAATCTTCTGGGGAAGCGTCGACGTAGCTTTGTCCTAACCTCATTGCCGTGTTGGTACCTCGATTCGATTAACGCTTGGTGTCAACGAGGCGATGACAGCTGACACGGATCATGCGACTGGTTTGACGCTATGCTAAATGGGTATTTTTTCAAGGAGTCTTCCGTCGACGCTAGAAGGCGGCAAAGAGTAGCAGATATTCTTTTTGAAGCTGCCGATGAGCAAAAGGAATACATGATCGATAGATAGACTGAACCTTCTTGTCCTTTCAAGTGACAATATTCGAGCATTGTATGTCAGTACAAACTATGTTCCGAGATTTCTCGTTTTTCACATCGAGCGACTAACAACTAAGAAGGGATTATTGTAACATGGCCGTTCTCACGAACTGCGAGTGACACGAACGTGTCAAAGTATTACTCGAATCGTGAGCAACTATCGTGCAGGACGTTTGTTTCGTGCGGTTGTTGCCATTTAGACCACTTCCGTGATTCGCAGGCGATTTGCCTACAGTCATTGGCATGGTATATGCGCTTCTTAAGGCAGCAGGGCTGAAATATCAATTTTCGGACGCGCACCGTTCAGAATAAAGCACCGGGAGGCGTTGCCCCAAGTGAGCGACACGCGCACGGTAAACCAGCGTTCTTCTAGGTTTCTTCCAGAGACCGATCTGGTAGGACCTGGTGGCGCTATGTTGACCAAGCGTCATATGACGCTTCCGCGGCCTCCGCCATATTCTTCTGCCCCGCTCACACAGCGCACAGAAGTTATCGGAGCGTACAGCATTTCTGCCTGGGTTCGCTTGTTCGTCTAACCATTGCTTGCCGCCCTCCGGTCTCCGACATTCTAGTCCAACGCTGCACGGTTTGCATAGATACGCGAAGAAAAACCTGTCTTGAGATAGGTCCGCCGAAGCGGCTGGCTGAATTGCTCCTATGTCCGACCCTACCGGCAGAAGCAAAACGAAATACGAGTGAGGAAGACACCAAAGGGGGCAACATTGCCCTACGTTTTCTGGCTCGTTCGTCCTCTTCGGCTAACTATATTCCCCGACAAGTACGTGCCAGGTACGGTCCAGCCGTTGGGTCGATGCGCAAACGACGCTATCACAACGGTCTGCTGGCTGGTCGGTCTCTGCCTGAGCAGCGAGTCTTGACGAACGCTCTGGCGACGGCCAACAAGCGCCCAGAAGAACGCAGTTCTTCTATGAGTTGAGCCAATCTTCGCTGACTTCTGGTGGCATCCGATGTCACTTACGTTGCTTTCGGCTCCCGATTTTTCGACTACCGGCAAAATCATTTTGTCCGTACATATATATATATACATATATATCTGCGTTATTTTATATATATATATATATATATATATATATATATATGAAAAAAACAAACTCGTCCTCATTACCCGAGGGGGACGCAAAACGGAGAAAAAACGCGGAGTGGGGACAAGTTATATTTCGTCGTTACAAAATAGGGAAAATGTCATTACGGCATAACTCGTTAACAAATCGTATACGTACATTGGCTCGCATACGTCTAGAGCTGGTGTGCGATAGAAAATTCGACAGTAATAAACGCAGACGACAACACCGATGGCCTCGGCCATGTTGATAACGGCGTTAAATGGCATCGGCTATGAGTGCATAGGCGGCTATTGTGGAGCCTTGCGTCGGCCTTAGTCGGCTTCGGGGGACCGCGTGGCGGCATCTTAGCTCGACTTGAAGCAGGGCAATACGTCCAATAGAGAGAATACACTCTCCTGTAACAACACCAAGAGAGCGCTCAAAGAGGAAGGGAGATACTGGTTTGCTCGTCCGATGAGAGTATCTGTGTAGATGGGCAACAAAGTCGAGGGGCCGGCCGGCCGTCCATTTGGCCAGCGTTCCATTCGGTGCGTGGCTCCCTGTAGCGGTGTTTTTTCTGGTCATGTTGACCGGGATCCTTTCGTGTGCGTACGAACCGGCTAGGAACACAGGGATTAGAAGAAGACGACTTTGAGAGAGATAGCAGGAAAGCACTGGGTCTCTCCATAGCGGATCCAGCAAGCGTTGTTTACTGAAGGGCGCTATAGACCACCGGACGGACGCCGTTATTACCAGCGACGACAACACTTGGAGACTTGGGGAAAAGTGGAGGAAGGGGGAAGGGGCTTGAGGATAGCGGAGGCCAGTTTGTCTGTGTCCTTAGCGGCAAAACGGAGATCGCTAAAGCAGTTCGCGCTGTGCAACGACCTAGCGGTGCCGGCATAGACAGACACCCTTGGAGACCGAGCGTCGATAGAATAGCAGTCTTCCTGCAGTATCCTGCTGCAAACTAGCGACCAATCGGCTATCTACGGTCACGGATGCGGCCTTTGAGCAGGGGAAGTGCGTGCGTGCGTGCGTGCGTGCGTGCGTCCTGTCTGGCCGCGTCGGGAACGGTAGGTCACCGCGCGGGGTCGTACGAGACGGCGTTAGAGGCGGCGTGGCGTGGCGAGGACAGGGACAGCCTTCGATCTCGGTCGTGCGCGTTTTCTCACTTTTGACAAGTGCCTTTCGATAATAGAGCGAGGACGACCTGTTGCGGGAAGTCGAGAACGTGTGACCAGTACTATCTTGCCACTTCTGTGCATGTAGGAAACACGCAGGTTATCGTCGCATGCCCACTCGGCCGGTATAATGTCGGTGTCTACCCGCGTAGGCACTACAGGCGGACCTAAAGGGGTGCGCACAGGGTTTAAATCACTGCTCGCGTGCTTTTGTCGGCATAGGTTGCCCGTGAAATCTTGTCAATTGAGCGGACGTTGATCCGAGGACCCTATTTTTTGTAGCCCACCGACAAAAACGCTCCCTTTACTCCTCTGCCGCTATGAAGGAGTTTAGAAGTCGCTGTTGCGAGACGGTCTAACGGACGTGTGTGAGCTGCTGCTGCTGCTGCTGCTGTTGCTGTTGCTGCTGCTGCTGTTGCTGCTGCTGTTGCTGTTGCTGCTGCTGCTGTTGCTGCTGCTGTTGCTGCTGCCATTTCGAGTATAGCTTCGATCGTTGTAGTTAGCTATCCGCAGCACCGCGTGCGGATATTGTGATCGCCTATCGTAGCGCGCATTCGCCATTTCCACTTCCATTTCCACGAGTGCTCGGGGTGTATGAATATTCACGAAACGTGTTGGCATTCTCAGTGGTATTCGGCTTGTTTACACCGCGATTGGACAATGCCAGCGTGACTGGCGTGTCTCGAGTCGATAATACTGTGCCACGCGTCACGCAGGCTGATGGCGAACTTTTGCAGGAAGAACTCCGCGCCGTCGGCAAGCGGACGGAGTCGTTCGTCGTCCGCCAAGATGTTGTTGTTGAAAACCGCTACGGTTTTCCTGTGGGATTGTCTGACAAGAGTAGTGCGCGAATCAATCCCCGACAACAACTACCGACTTCGGCACGTCCATACCTTCGTTCCTATCTCGAATACGCAAAAACTTCGGAGCACCAGCCTAACAGGTCGTTTTTCCTGCTTTTCGGCAGAACAGGCATATCCCGGCGTCAATTGCTCCTGCCGGCCCCTCCCGATAGTGCAACACAGTCCGGTCCTAGCAAGACTGATATGAAATGCCAATGAAGGAAAAAAAACCGAAAAAACCTTCCGGGGACAACGGCTAGGGTAGTTGGCTCTGGAAGTTTCGCTTCTGCAGCTGCGATAGCCCCCTTCCCCTGGTCAACGTTTCCCGTCAAGTTGCCCTCTTCTTCTCGAATAGCTGGCCCGGCCCGTGGGGCCGTTCCCATGGGAGTGTATTTGCGATAGAACCCGATCGTTGACAGTCGTAGTCGACCCAACAGAGAGAGACCAGGCGGCTCCTGGCCGTCATAAAGTATCATTGATAAAAAAAAAAGGAGATGCCAGAAGGAGGGCGAGGAGGAGCAGGAGCAGGAGGAGGAGGTAGTGGCCTGGCTACTGCTGAGCAACGTTTCGGGAGGGCGGGTGTGTGTATTCGTTTCAGTGCTAAAGGCGGCGGCGGCGGCGGCGGCCGGAGGGGGGCAGAGGGTGGGAGCCTGGTGGCTTCGACATGCCCCCCGTAGGCAAAGCGTCGCCGCATGATGGAGATGTTAGTGCATTACGCGGGCCTAGGTGATGAGTAATGCGATGGAAGGAGGGTCGAGAAAGGACGCGTTCTATTATTGTAGACATGCACTTGGCGAATAGGGGAGCGAACGGCGTCATATTGTTCCTAGTAATATCGAAATGACGATCACGGCGGCGTTAGCAAATAATAGGCATAAAGCAGGTGGATTATTATTTTTATTATCAGTATTTACCGAACATTGGCCGCTTGATCGTTGCCGGTCGAAGAGGTCGACAATAGAGCAAATCGCGGTTCGCTAAGTTGCAGGCAACCAAATATATTATTGGTACGAGCGTAGGTCGAGCCAAACCGCTTAACTCATCTGCCTCGAGAGCTCAACTCGCTGGCGTGACCGTGGCCGATGTCTGATTCAGACGTCGTTCAGACTGTCCGGCTGACAAAACGAGAACATCAAATAGATGTCAGTGAATCGTCGAGTACCCTGAGCGGTCGTATCTGGTGCACACGCCTCAGCGTGATGAGGCTCGCTATTCATTTTTGGGACAGTTTTGGTGGTTCTGCTATCTCCGTGGCATCGGACAGATCTCGCAGTATTTTCAGATCTACTCGTTCGTGTGATTTGATGCCCATTCCGACAGATCGGTTCGTATCGTTTCGGCGAATTTAAATGAATTAATTTCTGTCGTCTTTTCGTCGATAGCTTCTCGTGGCACGTTTTCAATTTCGACGACGCTGTAGCCGCGCGAAGATGCGTGCGCCGGTAGCTCTGCTGGCGGTCGCCGTGCGCGTTGACTTGTGCGTGAGGTATCGCCCTCACGGCGGCGAGCTAGAGCCCCTCTTCGGACGGGGGCTCGGACTGCGGCGGTCGCGTAGATTCCGTACGGCCACAGCGACAAAACCAAATAACCGAGTCCAGCGCCGAATTTCAAAGAAGAACAACAACAACAAGAAGAAGAAAAAAGAAGAAGATCAAAAGGCAGAATCGGCCGCTAGCCGTTATATTATAGCTCGACAAGAGTTATTGGGATCCGACGGACGGACGGACGGACGAACAAATGGACGAACAAATGGACGAACAAACGCTATGCGTATTGTTTTATTGGCCAAGCAATACCATCGCGGCGCAGTGATGACGTCGTAATGGTTGGTTTAGAGAGCTTCAGGGCCGCGTATCGCCGTCGCGAGCCGCCGCCGTCGCCGTCGTGATGACGACGCGCGCTTCTTGTTGTCGCGAAACGATCCCACACGTAATGAATTAGACTCCCGTTGAACGACTGGCTGAAATAACAAAATAGAAACGAGAGAAAACACACACACACACACAAAACAAAATCGATGAACAGTGCCATGTAGACAGAAAGAATGAAAATGTAACCATGACATTTGTCCTGCTTATTCGGTAGACGACGACGCGACGTCAGGACGAGGTGAAACGCGAACGAGTCGTTATATGTGCCAGTGAGGTTGAAGCCTTTTTGTGATCGAACATCAGATGGCGGTAAGTTCCAGTAATTGTCGGATACTGAGCACCGGCACGCCAGTTCCATCCGGGGTCGTCACGTCGTCCAAGTCAACGGGGGGCATCGACGTGTCGCTGGTTGACGAGCGTGTTCACAGAAATGTTCCGCAATGTGTACGTTTATTATTCGCCTTGTTGTTGTTGTTGTCGTTGTTGTTGTTGTCATGATCGCACTTGTTTCGCAAACGACGTTGTGACAAATACGCTCGGCGTTGTCGTCAGGCGACGACTGTTTCGGCAGACGTCGACACACCGATCGGGCCCTGGGCACGGCCTCGGGCGCAGATGTCGCCGAGGGTTCTGTGCAAGGGGAGTATATAATGCGTTTATTCAGATCAGGATCAGGTTAACCGACGGAGTGAATGCGAGGGAAAAGCCAATAATTTCTCAAGACTGAATATTCGATTGAGCTTAGCGCGTGTGGCGTACTCCTGATGTAGTCCTGATGGAGTCCTGATGTACTCGAGACAGCCGAGCAGGAAACCAGCAGTGACCAACAGTTTCGTCGGCTTGAACCTGTGGATCTCTGCGAGCGAAAGCCGCAGCCTGGAGCCGGCGTCTGGCGGTGCCGCTGAAGTCGCGCGTCGTTCAGGTTTGCAGTTGTTCCTGTAGCGGCGCGCACGAACGTCAGGAGTGGGTCGTCATATCCGACTGTGCTAAAAGCACTGCCGTTTGTCGTACTCGCGTGAGTTCAGGCCAACTAAATAACAGGATCAGGGACAAGGCCTTGTCGCTCCGGTGGCCACAGTGGAGACGTTCTTGGAGCCATCGAATCGGACGCCGCGAAACGTCCGTGAGAGAGCTCAAATTTGTAGTAAGAGTGCAACGATGGCACACACGAGGAGGACGTGTCCTTCTGAAGGCGCGAGGATGTCCTGTGCATGTCGTCCTATAGGACAGTGGCCTGGTGGCCTCGTTGGCGCCCGATTGAATCGGAGGAGCCTGCGCAAACACTTCCGAGCATCATCGCTGTTGACGCCGATGCGAAAGAACGCCCAAGAACGTGGACGCGGTTTACACACTCACGCGGCCGGCGAACGCGCGCGAATTTCAAAATCTCGGATAGTTATCTGAGAAGAGTGGTGAAGTGCGCGAACAAGTACCCCACAAGGGGGTTCGTCGCATTGAGCGCCTCTTTTGCTGGCGATTCGACGCGCATCGACGTGGCCTGGCCTGGCCTAACCTGGCCTGGCCTAGTGCGCAAAACTGACGAAGAAATGTTGCTTCCGCTCCGCGATTAGCGAATACATCGGAACGGAACAGATCGAGAAGAAAATGGCGAGCACAGCGCAAAGCGCACGCAGGCGCAAAAAGCTGATCGGTATCAGCGGCTGTGGTTTTGTTCGTTTGATTGTTCGCTTTGCGTGGTGGCACAAAACACAGTAGCGAGAGTGCGTTTGTGGCATCGCCGCCATGAAATCGACGTTCGTGCACGCGAATCGTGGAGCTGCTGACGACATTTGCCTGGATGAGGGCCATAATGAGTTGCTTACGGAGCCGTCTCTGCAGTCGACTCTGGTTGGCCACCAGAGTGGCTGACGTCGGCCTGATACTACTGACGTCCGACGTTCGCTCGGACGTTTCTATATATTCAAGAGCTGACAATTCAGCGACGTCTACTGTGTAGCGTCTAGCGGCGACAAATTCACAAGCGTCTAACGGGATCTGCTAAGACGCCATTTTACGCACTGGGCCCGCCGTAAATAACGGCAGACAACGCCGACTAAACGGGCCGAATGCTGAATCTCTATGGCGGCGAGTAGATGACAAAACAGAACCGAGTAGATGAACTCGAACGACGTCGACGGTCGCTTCGGAGTACTTTTTTTCAACATCGACGTACTTGATCCCGACGAGACCTTCACAGGACCACACTTCCGGTAACGGAGAAGCGATGGACGGTGCCCACTGTGTCGTCGTCGCCGCCCCCGCCGCCGCCCCCGCCGCTGCTGATATTTTGCTAGCTCAGTTGCGACGGGAAAGTGGGCGCCGGCGAAGGGAGACAATGTTCTTCGTGGAAAAAGGAAAAAAAAAGAACAAAAAGAATGAACACGTACGAACAGGTGCAAATCTCCGGAAAGCCGCGACTTCGTCCGCTCTGCTGACGGGTGCTAGGCCAACGGGAAGATCGCAGTGGGTAATAGACGTTCAAATGAAGATCGGCGACGCCAGTTATGGTCGACCTGTTGTCTTCACGAGACGGGACGCGGTAGAGAGATCCCTAACGCTTTGTTGGCGATGTCTGTGTTGTTGGCGCAATTAAACTGGGTGGATATCCGTCGTGTTGAGGTTTCCCTAACCGCTAACAAATAGAAAACCACAACGAGCTCCCTCTGAACGGCATCGCAAACGTGTGCGATGAGGTCGAGCTAAACTCCACTGAGGTGAGGTATAGCGGCCACGTGAGGAGGCCGCGCTCACTGCTGATCTTCCGTTGCGTACCGACAATCGGCAGCGGAGAAAAGACCGGCTCCATCTACTCTCGGGGGGATGAAGGAACGGGGTGGACGGGGGCTTGATCACCGTTGGCTGGCCCCTCGGTCGGCCCCATTAGCTGGCGCCTTGGCCGGGGCCCCTCCTTGGCTGGCCCCCTCCTTGGCCGGGGCCCCTCCTTGGCTGGCCCCTCCTTGACTGGCCCCCTCAGCGTCTATGGCTGCTTTTAGCAGTCCGCCGAGGGAAACTTCATCCGTCGGTGTTCCTCGGTGAGCTCGATAGCCGACTGAAGTCGTGCCGTAGTCTAGTGTAGCGTGAACGGTCTGCAACGTAGCCTAACGACACAGAAGTCAGTTCGTTTTTCTCAAACGGCGGCGGCGACGCCAACTTTCCGCGTCGGTAGGTGCTTCAACGGCCGACTCGGGTTGAGATGGTTAAAGGTTATAAAAGTGTGACTTTGCTACTCGCCTTTTTTGGTACGAAAAACGGGGAGTAAAAGACGGGGAGTAGGAGACGGGGAGTAGGAGACGGGGAGTAGGAGACGGGGAAAAATCAGTGTGCGTTATTCGGTTTGCCCAGCAGGAAGACCCGCGGAAATAAGACTGCACAAAAAGGGGGGATAGCGGCGAAAACGTTCGAGGAGGCCTTTTGTAGTTGCTTGAGTCCCTGACGAACTGTGTGGACGGCTGGCGTTTGGGAAGCGTTTGGGAAGCGTTTGGGAAGCGTTTGGGGGGGGCGGTGGTCTCAATTCTGCTGCACTTGCGTGCCGACGCAGAGGGGCTAGAGGGGCCTGGCTGCGCCTACTTCGTAGGTGGGGCTGCCTCGGCTGGGATCGGTGTCCCCGTAATGGGCTTCTCCGCCTTCGTAGCCGGGGAAAACGGAAGAGATTATATTTCGGCTGAGCGGGGGTTTCTGGGGGGCGATTGGCTGGATGGCGCAGCGGCGAGAAGGTGGCGGCGGGAAGGCGGTGGGAAGGCGTCATGACTGTCGATAGGGCAGAAACGAACGGGAGGGGGGGGCGTGGGAGTGTTATTTCGTACCCCATTCTTCGTTTGATGGGGATCGTGCTTTTGTGCCGGACCGGGGGGGTACTCGGTAAAGAAAACTGTTCAAAAGTTGCCCGCTGGGGGGCTGTTAGGAGGCGGCGGCGGCGGCGGCGGCGACGCCTTGAATGGGACCCTACTCTATTACTCAATGTTTGCCTATTCGCTGTCGACCCTGTTGGCCCGGTTCGATTTTAGGAGAAATTTTTGAGATTGCCACGAAACAGGCGACAGAGCGAAGTGGTCGTTTTTATTCGCGACCAGATTTCATCATATCAGTCCCCCATGGCCGGTGAACGTGGCCCCCAGGAAGCGACCGAGTTGGAGGAGCGGGACGCCACGCGTCGGTGTGGCAGTCCATTGAGCACGAACGCGCTCGTGCATGCGCTCGTGCATGCGCTCGTGCATATTTCGATGCGTTCTGCTCTGAGTGTGCTCGGACGTATCTCCGTTGCGCATATCGCACGCGCGTTCACGGGTGTGTCGCGCGACAGCGCGGAAATCGAAACGCCGTCCAGGCGTCGTCGTGAGTCGACACTGCTGGGGTTCGGGAATCGGCCATTCCAAGCGGCGTAGCTAAGCGTAAGGACCAGTATAGGCCAATATAGGCCTAGCGCGTGACACAGGGCCGCTGTCAGACTGGGGACTTCGTTGGCTGTTCAGATGCGACGCCTCATGAAATCTGCTCTTCTGCTCTCCCTCACCGGTCGTGTCCGTGTACAGATCGTGACGGGGTACCTGCGCGATGCCAATGGCCGATGTGGTTACGCGTATGCCATCTATTCGAGTGAGTCACGTTCGATTATTCAAGCCTGCGCGCAGCTCTCGCTTGAGCCGCCACCGCCGCCACCGCTGCCGTCGTCGTCGTCCGGCATTGTAGCGACGACGGTAATGCATTATTAATTCGGGCTCAGAACTCGCTAATGCGTGCGTATGGCCATGAAGCCGGCGAGCTCTGACCGTGATCTAGGACTCGCATTACGCGGGACTGGGATACGAAATATGGCGAACATTGGCCGCCGCCGCCGCCGCCGGTGTTGATTTAACTCCCGTTTTAATTAGCAACGGATGCCTAGCGGGTTTCAGACGTTAGAAAAGAGGACTTCGCTGTTCAGAGGAGTCGGGACCGCGCTCTGCAACATCAGCTTTTCGGTCGAGGGCGACCGGCGAGGCGTGACGTTGAGGATTTCATTGGGCAGTTAGTACCCCGTGGAGGCAGGTGCCTCAGCCGGGACCAGGACATCTTCCTGGACTGAGACAGCGCTGGGTCACCAAAGAAGGAAGAGCCAGACTTCTAATTTTCGTGTTACCGAGACGCGGCCGTCACAGCTTCCACTACTACTTCTAAAGGTGTTTTTCTCGCTTTGTTCCATACCGGATCTGGACTAAGTTCGCTCAGAGGCTGGGCTGGCCCCTGTCTCCGTTGTTGACGGCTCTCAGAGATCAGAGCAGCTCGCGTCAGCTGGCAGCTGTTTCCAGTTGATTCGTCGCTATCGTTATAGGCCGATCCCCGACCGAGCCTCGTTTCTCGGTATACATCTTCGTCTTACTTTGCCGCATGGCTGCGTGGCGTTTTCTTGTCGTCGCCCAAATTCCTGCTGCTGCTGCTGCTGCTGCCGCCCCCGCCGCTTCGTACAGGAGCGAGAACAACACGTACAGCTGACTAAGCGAGGGCGGCGGCGGCGGCGGCGGCGCGGGCGTCGGTTTTCGAACCCTAACCGCATTCAAGAGCGCTACGGCAGCTGCGCAAGATCCGGAGACGCGTTCACATCATCATCGTGAGATGACAGCACTTGACGCATGCGCATGTCGTCGTGTTTATCGGCACTCTCGTCTCGTCTGGCAGGCGAGTCGGGGTTACGCGCACGCTCAATGCGCACGCAGGTTCTACTTTTTCTAAAAGGCACAGGAGGTTGGCCTCTTTCTCTCAGTATCTACGTATTTTCCCTCTGACTAGGACATTTGCGCAACGACAGCCGATTGGCAGCCGGACAGCGACGTCGAGAGCGACAACGTCCTGACGCGCCAATGAAAATGTCGTTTCGCGTGCGCCTCTCTAAGCGCGGCCACTGTAGGCGGTAAAATGGCGGCTACGAGTCACAGCAGCAGCAGCAGCAGCAGCAGATGTCGTAACAAATCGAATAGCGCTGAGCACTACAAATGAACATATTCGCGACAAACGTTTGTCGCTGCGATGGCGGCGGCACTTCGGTGAAGTACCCGTTTCCACTTGACTGAGTTTGGATCTGCGCCGATGTTCGGGCGAAGTGGTCTACTACTTATCCACCTGTGCGCTCGCGCATTCGTCGGGTCTGGGGGTGTGGGCGGCCCCGTTCGAGGGTAAACCGCCAAAGCCGAATTCATTCTCCAAATATCCAGAGGCCGGAGGTGAACCCGCTGGGGGGCCCGGCTGGGGGCCCGACTGGGAGAGGAGACATGCCAGACATTCTCGGAAACCGCGGCAAACGGCTACTCTGGGACGGATTGGCGGCAGGCGGACGGCGCGCGTCGGTCGTGATAAAGGCGGAAAGACGGAACTTTTCGAAGGACGACGACTATAGCACGTCTGGGCTGGCTAACGTTCTAGCTGGTTGTGAAGTTGCTATGAGGAACGAGGGATGTACAGAGGACAACAGAGGAAGACGAAGACCGTTCCGAAACTTCCACCTCCTCCGAGCAGTGGCAAATGAGCTCGTCTATCGACAGATCCCCAATGGTAACCAGGCGCGGTTCGTAGACGAAGCGAACGAGACCAACAAGTTCGTCACTTTTGTCGCTCGGTTTCTTCAGGGGGTGTTTGAGGTTTGAGGCAGATGTGATGTCCGATGTGGTCATGAGTCTCGTCAGATACAACAGGTTCTGATGTACGTGCAGCAGAACAGTGTCCGGCCGGAGCTAGGACCCTCTCAGCAGGGGAACATCTCAAGCCTAGGCTCAACCAGGGCTAATTACAGACATCCTCAAAAGGTAAACGTGGCGAACACCGCGATGAAGGCGCGGCCGAACTGCCGGACGAACGTCCCGTTCGAAACGAAAGTTACGAGAAACGGGTCGGTGGCCAAGTATATTTAGACCGCGGCTGCGCGAACGGCTCTGGAGGAGGAGGAGGAGGAGGAGGAGCAGGTCAAGGCGGCTGACCGGCATGGCCTCGTGGCCGCTGCCCTAATGGACCGCGCGTCCAGGCGGATTTCATTAGCTCAACTTGGATGTCTGTTTACGTTGCAGTCATCAGGCACGACGATGGAGGGGGGGGTGAGACGCGCGAAGTTTTACGCAGCGCTCGTTGGAGATTGCTCAGCGTCCGCCCAGTCACGTTAACGGACACCGGAGAGCCGCATTTCGCGTAGACGATGATGTCTCGCTGTTATCGTTTACGCGACGCCTCGATGGAGACTTGGAGCGCCAACTTGGAGAGGCCGCGACGACGGAGAGTCGCCCCCGAACTGAACACGATGCACTTGCGCACAGCAGCTCTCGGCGACGCGTCAACAGCGAGACGATGCGCAATCGATCGGCACGTTCTCTACTGCGACGACGTGACGCAGCGATCGACGAGCAGCGACCGACCACCCGTGGAAGCACCAGAAGACGCTTCCAGCCTTTAATTTCACAGACACCACAACAACAACAGCGACAACGACGAGAACAACAACAGGCCGTTGTGCCTCACGTGTGCCGCACAAGTGTATCAACAACATCAGCAGCAGCAGCAACAACAACAGCTGCTCAGGTTTAGCGGCAAGGCGGCCCCGCCGTTGTAGTCGGTGCTGTGTCGTGGGAGAGACCGATGAAAACGACCGATCGATCATTTACTCTGATCTCTGTTACGGCACGGACGACGACGACGACGACGCGACGCGCATGAGCCGCAACGGCTCTATCAGTTTGGTACGACAATTACGACTCTGCTGGCTGGCGATTGTAGTGGCATCGACGGCGATCGGGCGACGGAAACCCCCCCACCATCACCACCATCGCCAGCAGCAGCAGCAGCAGCATTGGAAGCGCGAATTTGTGCTGCGGCGGAATTTCTGGACGCGTCGGACTGTCGGAGTGCCGATGAGGCGCCCCGACGAACGTGCGCCTACGTCCTGTTCGTCATACACAGGACACAAACAGGTCCGTCCTGCTCGAGGAACGAGAAGTCAACTTCAGTCCTGCAGGACTGCTGACCACAGAAGTGTGTACGCATACGCGCGCGTGCTAACAACATGGCCAATGTGTGGTAAACAGCTGCGCTGAGACTGAGAAATGAGCAGCCCCCTCAGCCGCCGCCGCCCCCTCAGCGACCGCCTCAGTGGTCGCTCGAATAAGGCCCTTCGATCCCTGACACTTCTACGCGTGTGTGGCCATCGTCGTTCTTGGGAGACGGTGAAGTGTTTCGAGATCGTTATTGTGTTAGCAAATTGATGGCCTTCTAAGCCGACGATTCAGAGTGGCGTGTCGGCTCTGGTAAGGCTGTGAAGGGATGAACAGGAACAGGCTACGTCGAATAAAATTCGTTGTTTGTGCCAATGGCCAGGGAAGAGGTGCGGGGGATGCACAACGAGAAACCGTTGGACGGTTTCCCAGACACTGCTCGTTTTCGATTGATGGTTTCCCCTCTTTGAACCAGAATGGCTCTGATGAGCGCTATAGCGGCAACGGCCGTTTTCCATGCGACGTTCACTATTAGTGGCCCGTTTGAACGGTCCATTCGAAACGTCCAATAGTAGAAGTTCCGTTTATTCGAAAGGCGAGGCCGTTATACAGACACACGCGCACACCGTTCGGCCGCCGTACGGGGCGAGTCTGTCGAATATTTCGGATGTTTCCATTGGCCGAAGGGCGAGTGGCCGGCGGACAGGCAATGTCCATCTAGAAGGACCTCAAACATGGCCATGACGGAACATCTGATGCGCGTCCCGTTCGAGGGGCACAGGGGACGCGTTTGCTCGCATAGACAATGCGCACCAATGACGTCGAGCGGATCCGATTGCGGTTGTGTGGCCGCCATGGCCGCCATGGTTGCCCTGTACGTCCTACGCGTCCAGCGATCGCTCGCAGCGCAACGGTAAATGTCGACGATGGCTGCGTCCTTCAGCTTCATCCTTACGCCCCGCTATCGCTATCGAGTTTTCGACGAAAACTCAGAACACGAAAGAAGAGACCGCCTGACCGAGCGCCCGACCGCCTGACCGAGCGCCCGACCGCCTGACCGAGCGCCCGACCGCCCGACCGAGCGTCCGACCGAGCGCTCGCTCCTCGTGCAAGTTTGGCGGTCCGACGAGGGAGGGCCATATAAAAATGCTTTATTTTTGCCGCTTCCAGGTTATTGAAATCGGAGCCTGGCGGAAAAGGGAAATTTTGAGAAATGCTCCCTCAGAGCAAAGATATCGCCAGTCGGTTAGCAGCGATGGCGATTTCGACCTGCGTCCTCATGTCTGCGAGATGGAATTAGGAACCGCACGCAGGGATCATAACGGAAGACGCGCGATGAAAGAGCATCGCCAGACGAACGAAAACGGCGGAAACCAACAATCACCAATTATTATTTTTATTATTATTGTGTTCCTTTTGCTTCTACGATGACTATTGGCCGCTATGAACGGCCAAAGGCTGTAGCGAACGCCGCCTCCTCGAAGTAGACGGAAGGAACGGTGGCCAAATAGAACGGTCGCATTGGGACAAATCGGTGATCTCGTTTACAAGACGCGGAAAAGGGGCGGCGGCGGCGGCGGCGGCGGCGGAACGCGGGGGCCGGCGGAGACGAAGCGAATTTGACACGAACGTAATGATTATGAAGGGATATGGAATTGTTTGAGCAGAGCAGAGCGGAGCAAACCCAAAAGATGGCGTCGCTGCATGGCCGCGGCTGGCGTCTTCGTCTAGCGAACGCCGGTGTTGTTGGCAACGCGCGTTCAGGAGGTGGTGGTGGTGGTGCCGCGAAGGTTGTCCTTCATCGCTGTGGCCTAGAATAACACGGCCGCGTCCTTCGGAGCCGCGTCCTTCGGAGCCGCGACTTCGTCAAACAGGCACGAGGGCCTTCGGCGGTCAGCGCGTCGAGTCGGCTTCGGGTGGTCCTATGACCACCCTCGTGCGGAAGGAAAACGATGAGAAAAT
>MNPL01014088.1:0-12950 GCA_002081605.1 Tropilaelaps mercedesae | reverse complement strand
GGAATGAAGTAATTCGTATTCCGGTCGTTGGTTTGAAGACACTGGCTGGCCTCGTCTGCAAGATGGAAGGCGAATATCTCGTAGCGGTGGGGGAACCGGAACCCATTCGGGTTCAAGGGTACGATGGGGTCGGGTCATTGGAGAGAAGTGCAGATCCGACGACGGTGTCGGAGTGCCGGGGTCGACTGTGTTTGTCGAGTCTGAACGATAAAGGTAATAGAGCAGAGCTGAGGAGATCTCGGATCCGGAGGTTTCACGAGATGATGTATGGAAAGGTGGCCCGGGGAAAAAAAATGCGAGGAAAATGATGAAACGCGAATTTGCTCGTGTGTTCACGTGCAAGACAACTGGACCCCGTGCAATCGACACTGGCCTACGAACACGGTGAGATCGGGACGCGAACCCCCACGGCTTGAGCGCGAAGATTCAGGCCACAGGACATGGAAGAGGTTTTCCAAAGCAGAATTAGTTTCGACTACGTGTCGAAGTGGTGCTGTGGGTTTAGTAGTCGGCCATCTGACCTGACCCGACCCAACCCTGAGCGCATATCATCCCCGTAATAACACAGCTGTGGTCTTCATTCAAGCTTCACTGCACCGTCTTTAACCTCATTCGACGAGGTGTGTCGTAGGGCGTCTGCATGTAGTTAGCCTTCAAAAACCATCATCGCCATCTTTGGCGTAATGATTGAATATGGGACCGAACCCAGCGCGTCTGGCGACCCTCGGCCAGGTACTTTTGCTGATGTGCAGCGGAGTTCAGCAAAAGCTTTGACTTTCCATGTGGCTTAACAAGTTAATAAATTAAATTAGCATACGAAAGAAGGAGCCAGGAAACCAGTAACGATGACGGACTCATTATCGGCAGAGCTTCATCGTTTCTGCTTTCTTCCCATGGTCGTTCTCTCATGTCGGGGTCTTGTCGTAACGGGTGGCAATCACATGAGCAAAGTGCCGGTGCGCGTTTTGCTGTCTCATGAAGGCCATCGATCTATCGATACCGGTCGCCCCACAGACGACGCTGGCTGACTGACTGGTTCGCTGGTTCGACGCCCAACGACCGACGAACCGAGAGGACGACAGAACGACGCGAGGACATTGTAGGCCCCTGGAGATGCGAAAGGCCGCAGGAATGAAACCAGAAAACGGCCAAAACTATGGTCAATGTTGGAGCCTAGGTAGAAAGGCTATGTACAGCAATTCGATGTACGCGACGCTTTTTCCCCTATTGGAAAGTTCCTATGCGGAAACACGAATGACGAACGCTGGCAAGGTGACCCTACTAGATAGGCAGGCTTCCAGGTTAGAAGCGACAGAGAGGAAAAGAGCGAGAGAAAGAAACAGACGGAGAAAACGCCCTTGTTGTGGGGTACGAGGTATCAGAGAATCATAAGTGAGAGGCGCACACACACACGCACAGGACGCTTCACTAAGGAGAAGGAAAAAATGCGGTAGGCACCGGGACGGTGGAATCGTCTCTGGAGAAACGCCGGCCGACGCCTACCTTGCCGAAGAACCTACGAAGCGAGCAAGCGCCATCGATCAGAAAAGATGGATGACGACGCAGATACGATATGCGGCCGCCTGTAGGGACGACAGGCAGGCGGAAGAACGAAGAGAAGCGAACGAGTGGCAACAGAGGAGGGAAAAGACGAAAAGAAGCCGTTGAAGAAGACACGGCGGAAAACTCTCGCAGACAGAAACAGAGAGACCGATCAGCACAGCCGAGGTGGAAGCAGCCTCCCCGCACGGACAATGGTGAGGCCACTGCAGATGGAGAAACGGCGCCGAAAATGGACTCGAGGGACGATCTGACAGCAGCAGCAGCAGCAGAAGGGGACGCCCCGTCCAAACAAGTGGGTACGAAGTGAAAGAGGCCTGCGCGACTCCCGGGGTGGTCGATGGCGGTCATACAGTTAACGCGCGGACAACATGTGACGACAAAATTACAGCACAGATCACCGGAGTGAGCGGACAACGTGTCGACAGCGTTTCTCCTTCCTCCCAGGAGAAGCAGAGAGGTGCCAAGGCTGGATGACGTATCGCATCTTTGCTACAGGTCAGATGAAGTTTCAAGGGTGTCTTCCATGACTTGAGGAGACAGACTTGAGGAAAAGTTTCCACCTTGTGCGATGGCCGCGACGGGCGGTGCTCGGCGGAGACACGTAGAGGTCAAACTGAACTGCTGCTACCGTAAAGTCGCCGATCTCAGTCCCGCTGAGCACAGACGAGCCAATCGGTCCTTCGGATCAACGTCACCAACGTTGATCATCCTTAGCGTGACAGCCAGATGAGATGTCACGCCTCGTCTTCGACGTCTGACTCGACGACAGGTCCATTTTAAGATACTCGTCTATCCATCCATAGGAGCCAAATGATCCAAAGGACTAAATTCGGATCTCTGCCGTTGGCGGCGACGCTCACCTCAGCGGCTAATACGCTCATATCATCGATGTGACTGAGATAGAATCTCAATTAATTTCTATTCTATATTCCACCTGCACTCCACCTGTGAGAAGAGACACAAGCACATTAACTGTCGGCGTCGTCGTCGTCGGCGTCGTTATCGTTTGCTGTTGTCGCTGGCCGTTTCCACCGTCATCAGTGTGTAACGGATAGGAGATAGATGGACAGCGCTCACGTGAAGCGGCAATCTGAATCAGCTGGGAACAGCGTTTGCTAGAACTCCGTTTGCTCGTCCGGTTCGTTCGCTGATCGTCACCCCACAGCATCCACAGCGCCAACACGACCGCTACCACCGCCAGCAGCGTCAATAAAGAGAGAGAACGATGTTTTAACTTCATCACACGCAAGTCTCTCAGTGCTCACCTCCACACCTCTTCCTCGCCATCGTTGTCGACGCCTGCTGCTCTGTCGTTGCTTTTTCTGTTGCTGCTGCTGCTGTTGCTGCTGCTGCTGCTGCTGCTGCTGCTGCTGCTGCTGCTGCTGCTGCTGTTGCTGTTTCCTGACGCTGCTCTGATCCACAGCGCCTCGGCCGTCGTTATGACAAACGTTCACGGTATCTGCGTCTCGTTACCCAGCCCAACCCAGAGGGGATCTGATGGCGGCACCTGAAAACCTCCGGTGTTTGTCGTTATTTTTGTTGGCGTCATAGTCGCCGCCGCTAGCTATTGTTGTTGTCGTCGTCGTCGTTGTGGTTGTTGTGGTTGTTTGTTGTTGTGTGTGCAGTCGAAAATCATCGAATCGGCACGGGCCGTACAAGTAGCAATGGCGATAATTTATCACGGCTTCATTAAATTCTCAGCGGTTCACAGCCAACCGAGTTGTGGCCCGATCAACAAGGTTTTCTTCTCTTCTTCTTCTTCTTCTTCTTCTGCTTCTGCTGCTGAGCCTGTTGGCTCACCTGGGCGGCCTGACTACGAGGCGTTCGTCTGCTGGGGGGTCGGTCTCTCACGTAAAATGGCCATTAATAAGTAAGTACCACGGCGACGGAGGGAGCCGCAGCTGTCGAAGTTCAAGAAAAAAGGCCCATCAGTCTAGCCATGAAGTGAACGAAGCCATCTATTGAAATCATGGCTCTTAACATTATACGATTATTGAGTGGACGTGGAACCGCCGAAGATGAACCAGCCTGTAACAACATCACACTCATACACACACACACACACATATATATATGTCTGTGTGTGTGTGTGTGTGTGTATTGCGACTTGAGTGGTGCGGTCTGTGCTTCAAAGTGTGCTTACAGTTGAAATTGTGACGTCAAGATTGTGATCGAGGTTCTTGTTGCCAGTTTCGATAGCGCCAAAGAGAAGCAGATGCTGGGCGCTAGCCGAGACAAACTCATCAACTGCTAATCTACCGCTTAAAGTGACTAATTACTGGTGTGTATCCGCGATTAGAATGAGCATAACCTGAAAAGAGTCTTCTAATGGCATCAGAAAAGAGCTGGTGGTAATGCACGAATGTTACACCGCGTTTGCGACGACGATAAACGTCCATTGCGTTTCGACTCGAGAATGCGGGCGCACAAATTTATACTCAGACCCATAAACACACACACAAACTTTACATGTCTACGCAGAACAGCGACTCACGCTTGTTCTTCCGCGTGAACACGACCGAAATATCGCAGTCGCATGAGCTGAGGTCATAAAAGACAAAAAGTGGCTGATATTATCGTTGACTACCAGATAGGAAAAAATGAATCGTGCGAGAGTTATTTACGCACACGACCATAGCCAACGTACAAACACACGCACAAACACACGCCCAAACAAACACATTGGCGCACCACATCAGAGGCAAGCGAAACAACCACCACTTAGTGTGCGCGTGTGTGTGTGTGTGTGTGTGTGCGTTTTGTATATATATACACACACATACACAGAGAGGGAGAGAGAGGGGGAGAGAGAGAGAGATACACTCCGGACGCGTACGTCTGACGCTGCCAATCTGACACTTCGGCGCGGTTGCGCCGTCGTCAATTAACAGGTTGGCATCGTCTGATTTAATTGCTCACAGTTTATCAACGTCGATATAGAACGACGCGTATGAGAAGCATAATTGTAACATTAACAATTATTACCTGTATAAATTATGGCGACTCCGCTTTTTCAGGTCTTTTGGAACACATCGATGTCGATTCGATGACCTGCCGCAGCAACGTCTGTGCGTGTACAACGAATTTGTATCGGCCTCGTATATTTGATATATTCGAGACGTCGCAAATATCGCGTCGACGCTAACGAATCATAACAGCTCGCCAATGAGAAAGCGAGAGAACATCATGAGTGAGTGAGTGAGTGAGTGAGTGAGTGAGTGAGTGAGTGAGAACCCCTTGCGAGTGTGAACAAAAGTGTAAAGATAGAAATACACATTGAGCGCGCCTGTCTACATTGTATAAAGGGATCCGTATGGCTGTGTGAACGATCTGACGAATATTCGTAACAGATGAATTCGTTCTAATAAACGCGTGTTTATTACCGCTCCCAAAACTCTAGCACGTCGGTTAGATATTGAGAAGTTACAAAGTTGCTATTTTGCTCGTTCCAGCCGCAGATCTGAGGCAGCGCGTTATTTATGCGATTTTATCGCGCCAGACAAAAACGTGGCGTGAAGCCAACAGCGCTTTTTCATTTTTTTTTTTTGGTTCGTTTTTCTGGTCACGCCACAATTAAAGTCTAGTAAAGTAACATACTGTAACCGGCGCTCGAGCGCGAGTAATTACTGAAATCCATCCGACTTTGGCTGTGATGCAAGGGTAGAGCTGATTATGATACAGTTTCGACAAAAAAAAAAAAAAACATAATTACCGTTCCGGTTCAGTTTCTTACTCACATAATAAAATGAGGATGAATTAATCTAGTCTGATGTGACTGTTATGGGCCTTTCTACCGAGTCAAAACCCTGTGGAGCGACGCACGTACCAACGCATGGATCAGAGAGGTCTCGGTACTTCTGCTACGCCCCCATTTGTCAGCTGTCAGCCTACACAATATATATATATATACATATATATATATGTATATCTGTATATATATATATATATATATATGTAATAGGCACATAGTCTTCAACGTTTGTTACTTGGAAATTCAACTTGCATTTATAGGAAATTGAAGTCACTGTCAACGTTACTTCGAAATAAAGAACTGAGCAATGGGTTTGATTTTTTAGATGATGGTCGGAAGTTCTGATTAAGCGCTCGTAATAATATTTCTGATCGTGATGATAATTGACTATTTCATTCATTATTAAACTAATCGTAAATCACTCATGTGTCACGCGGACATCAGCACATATTAGACCTATCAAGTCTCTATTACTTCGCTCAGCTCATCCGAAGTCGATTGTCTGCTTCACAACTACGCCAATCGCACAGAAACGTCACCAGGCGTAGGCTGACGTTAATCAAAGGCGTTAGTCAAAAATGATCATTACCAGCATCACCATTACGGCAGCGCTAGCGCGCGATCTCACCACGAACAACGAGACATATTCAGCCGAACGGTAAAAAAAAACAAAATGTCATTACATTTTAGCGCGACGTACCGTCTACTTTGCGAAATGAGCTGTACCGCTCTGTCTAGCGACGACGACAACGGCGGCGGCATCAGCTGAAGTGATTGCGCACTTCATAATCTCGCCTCACCGAAAATCTGCCCGCACCCGTGGACTCGTTTTCCGAACGAGAAAATAACATGGGAAACTGCTAACAAGGGAGCATCGTAACGTGAATACGATTCATTATAGAACGGCTGGGCGGAGCGGCGCCGAGGGACGAATGTGTTACAGACTCTTCGTACAGGCGTAATCTTAATTGCGGAAACATCAACTCTTTGAGGAAATTATGGAAATATGAACTCCATGTAACGGCACAGTTACTGCGCTAAATCGGGCTTTTCCACGATAGACTAAAGCGACCAAGCGCCATCTGTCTTCGGCTATTGCGCGGTGCTAGAGAAGATCCGATATTGTTCAGGGTGACCCGCCAGCGCCAGCGCGAGCGCCCGCAGCATTTGCTCGCGTCAACAACCAAAATGGCAGCAACCTTGTCACTGAACGTTAGCGAGTACTACAGGCGAGTACTACAGGCGAGTACTACAGGCGAGTACTACACGCTAGTACTACAAGCGAGTACTACAGGCAAGTACCACAGGCGAGTACTACAAGCGAGTACTACAGACGAGTACTACAAGCGAGTATTACAAGTGAGCACTACACGCGAGTACTACAGGCGAGTGCCACAGGCGAGTGCCACAGGCGAGTACTACAAGCGAGTACTACAGACGAGTACTACAAGCGAGTACTACAAGCGAGTATTACAAGCGAGTACTACACGCGAGTACTACAGGCGAGTACCACAGGCGAGTTCTACAAGTGAGTACTACAGGCGAGTACTACAAGCGAGTACGACAAGCGAGTACTACATGCTAGTACTACAGGCGAGTACTACATGCTAGTACTACAGGCTAGTACTACGAGCGAGTACTACAGACGAGTACTACAGGCGAGTACTACAGGCTAGTACGACAAGCGAGTACTACATGCTAGTACTACAAGCGAGTACTACAGGCGAGTACTACAGGCTAGTACTACACGCGAGTACTACAAGCGAGTACTACAGGCGAGTACTACAGGTTAGTACTACAGGCTAGTACGACAAGCGAGTACTACAAGTGAGTACTACAGGGGAGTACTACAGGCAAGTACTACAGGCGAGTACTACAGGCGAGTATTAGCGACTGAACTGTTAGTGTACATTGTCAATTGAACCGAGATAGAAACGATGTCGATTCGAGTGGTTGTGCACGAAGAGGGTGAAATTTCGCTGTGGATCCGCTCTGAGCTCAGTATGGCTGGCGGATGCTGGACGAAAACTGATGAAAAACGCATGAGCTGATTCGTCTGACGATGCTCACTCAGTGCATCAGATACACGAAACACGGGCGACACCTAAACGAGAACAAGAAGAGGAAGCGGAAGAAAATGCGCGGCGGTGTGCTACAAAATGGCGCTGCACGATGTGAACACGTAGCCAAAATGTTAGCTTAGCGGCACGCAGAGGCACGTAACTACGCTACAAATAGGGCAACCGATGAAACGCGCGACGATGTACGGGCACGTACGTTTGCACTAGACAAAGTTAGAACAATAGACTGGTGCTGCAAACCATATAGATGATATGTAGATACGCAGATAGATATGTAGATATGAGCTCATCGATGGGGCCATTGTGTCGCGTGTCTCGACAATGGAGCCTGGGACCCCTTCCAACCCGGTTCGCCTTGCCATTATGCCCAATCATACAGACTCTCTCTCGCATGATTTCACGAGTGCCACCACTCCATTAATGAGTTCTCGCGCATTTCGTGCACTCACTCGCCGCGATGTCTGTGCATCGATTTCGTATCGACGTTGATGTCAATTGGTTTGTCAACCGAGGGCAACGCTGATATCTGCTTAATTTGCCGGGATCGACAGCGGCTTCCTGCTGTTTCGGCTATCATCATGTCTGCCGCACGAGACGCAGGCCAGCGTCGCCTGGTTGACGCGCGATGCTATTACGAACCGCATATGCACATTTTGCCCACACATGTTAATATCCACACCCACTCGGGCGCCCGGTGTCCTTCGGCGGCCCATTCGGCTATTGCGATGTCCGTCAGGGCATTGCCATTGTCGCACGCGTCATCGAAATCCCGAAGCCCAGACGCGTCTACGAGGATGCGTCAACGTTTAGGCTCGCGCGACTATTGCCCGTCCGTAGAGCCGCAAACGCCACGAATTCGATAGCCGCTGCCATCCGACAATCCGACGCATAGATAGCGTGACTGATACGCGACAGGCGTGTTGTAGGACGTGTCGCTCGGTGACGGTCGCTCGGTCAGAGGGGGGCGTCAGGCATCAGACGCCAAATGCTACACACCAGCCAGGAGTACCTGTCGGTTCGCGCAGGCACCCAAATGCGGCGGACCTCCCGGCAAAAGCCTATCGCCTCATTGACTCGGCTGCCGCCACCGCCGCCGCCCTCTGCGTCGAGATATCGTTTCTGCTGGGCTCGGGTGTTTCGGCCGGGCGCTCCGGCTAGCGCGGCCGCCGATCCTCCTGCCGTCAGTAATTAATATCACCTTCGTCAAACGGCCAGTGAAGCGTGTGCTTCGTAGGAGGTATCAGAGCCTTCACCCGTGATGTGGTGGCACCGGGGCGGTGGTCGGTCGGGGCGGTGATTCGGGCGGCTGTCACCCGACGTGAGCAAGACGACGACGACGACGAGCTGATAGGGCGGCTCTCGCACACGACGGCTCTAGGCGGCCCACTGAGCCTGTCTCCGCAAGCAAGGTTGGCCTGCGGGGGTCCTCGAAACAACTCGTCCATCCGACGCCGCACGACAAATTTCAAATCTGCGCGCCACAACAGCCACATCCACAGCAGACGTCGAGCGTCGAGATGAGAAAGGCCATGTCGAATATTGTGTACGCGTCACAGATTCAGCAGCACGTTTAGCACGTCTAGACAGCACGTTTGAGTTGTGCGAAGCACTGAGGAAAGATAGCACGATCTTTCTTGAACTTAGTACGTCATCGAACAGTTTTTTTTCAGGGGTGTCAGCGATCTGGACGACACAGTGAAATAGCCCCGTCGACCACTCGTTGAGCCGCATCGAGCGGGGTTGGCGGGGCGTCGCGCGTTTATTCAAAAATTGGCCACGCACCTGCGACCGCGTCTGCCATCCTTGGCCTAGGATAGCAGTCAAAGAATACCTGCACCTGACAGGCGTCTGTTTGTCAGGTGCAGCGATCACAATATACATATACATACATATATACGCACACACACACACACACACACACACACACACACACACACACTGAAACTGAAGTCGCCAGTTAGACGAGCACTGTAATACTCTGAATAGCGGTAAAGCCTCGTCTAATGTACGGACCGGCTGCTGCTGCTGCTGCTGCTGTTGCTGCTGCTGCTGCTGTTGCTGCTGCTGCTGCTGCTGCTGCTCCATTGACAACAGTGGCGATGGCGGCAAACAACGGCGAACAATTGAGGTCGCTGAATACACGTGGCTATCGACAATGTATACGGTAGACTCGAACGAGGACTTCGTCATGTCACTTGCGCGCCTGCTCTCGCGGCCGCGTCTAGCAGCTGTTAGCGATACGTGCTCCTCATACGGGAAAATGAATAGAAAGAGACGCCATCAACATCGAGCAGAGTAGAAGCTGCTGAAATCATATTCGGCCCGAACGGGTTTGTTCTGAGGGATTTCGCTGATAATTTGAGCCGTTCCGTGTGATGCAGTGCGTGAAGCCATTGCGAAATTCACATTAGGCAGGCGCCACAGTTTGTCCTGGTCGGTAAACGGAAAATAATACAGCCGTTGTAAAGTTCAGCTAAACGCGTCGAAAACAATTCAAACCAGATTCGAGCGAGTCAGCCGTGTACGCGGTCAATAACGAGAGATGTTTGTCATGCGTTTGTTCACCGCTTCAAACGGCGTAGAAATCGTTTTTGCTGTTTGGCGAATAGCAGCGTTTCGCAGTGAAATTTCACAGGGTCCGAGAACTGCTTGGGCCGTTGTTACACGCGTCGATTTATTAGTGTCCCTCATGACAACAATCAAATCAACAATGCCATCGAAAGGCGTTGTTCTAAGCGAAGCATCTATTGTTCTTGACACGAGCCGATGCTACTTTCTATGCGAGAGCAGTGGCCACCCACCCAGGTTTCGTTTTTGCGCTTGCCACAGGGGCCTGGTAAAAAGTCTACAGCCTGTAGATCTACACGGAGGAAATTCATGACGCGTCATGACGAGTCTCGCCAATTGCGCTGCACCTTTTTCCGCCGTTTTTATTGCTTTTTGGTGTACCGCAGCCCAGATTTGCGCCATACAGACTCATTCATACTCGCCGCCGTCGTCGTCGTCTTCGTTAGGTGTCTTCGGCGCGCGTTCTCTCCGCCCGATCTTTTCCGGGCTCACCTCAAAAGGCGAAGAATGAGAGGAAGAATGGTGCGATTTCCTCTCGTTCGATGCTGTTTTCCCGCGTACGCGGCTATCAGCTGCACGCATTGTCAAGTCATTATTGTCTTAACTGTGTATGTGCGTGCGTGCGTGCGTGCGTGCGTGTCTTTTCCGACGCGTTAAATCGAACACGCGCCGATTGTGCGGTGTGAGTTATTGTTACGTTTATTTCCAGCAATTTGTCGGCGTCGACAATTAAGCTGTGCGTTTATCGCATAACGTCCACCACTGCCGTCGTTAATGAGATCTCCTCTTCGCTGTCCCGACTGGCGGTCCGCCGTTCGGCCGTTTCAAGGCCGATCTGTCCGATGTGTTCGTAAACGTGAACAATTTCAGAAGTGGAAACGGACAAGGGATAACGCAAACCAGCAAGAAATACTCTCTTAAACTCTTCACACACACACACACGCACACACACACGCACGCACACGCACACACGCACGCACGCACACAAACAGCCAGCCATATAGGTAGAAAAATGCAACGAAACCATTCGCACGGGGGTGTGGGAGCTATCAGGAATCTGAAGTGTATTCTATAGAAATACACAGAAAATATGTGGGCTGGCAGTGGCGTATCTGTGTGAGCGGTCGTTCTAAGGAAATGATTGATGAGGAGGCCTGATAGGGCCCCCCTCCCTGCTCTCGCTTTCACCGATAATTATGTTCTTCGTCAGAAGTGGGAACTGTGTCGCCATTACTTGCGTCGCCCACAGACTAACGTCGCTTCGTCGGGAGAGCGACAATCGCCAAGAACTCTGCTACGCCACATACTGCGTGCGGCGTATGCAGAATAAGATACACACACACACACACACACACACACACACACACACATATATGGGCGTCGATTACAAATCAATAGGTATAACATATCATCTATATGGAAAAACATCCGTAATTAAATAAATTTGCGAGGCGTCATCGTCGTATAGTTGACGCTCATGCTCTTCTTGTTCGCTTTGAGGCGTCAATAGAGCGAAACATCCATGGAAGAAATAGCAGACGTGAGCGCGCTTCTTCACTCCGGCCGCTCGATGAAGTCTTCCGTCGATTTAGCGTTGCTTGACTGACGCGTTACTACGCCAGAGGGTGACGCTCGGGTGTTCTGTTCGCTGTTTTTCGCTCGCTTTTCGATCATTGTCTCTGTCCGACTGTGTCGGGGAGCAACTTTCAAATTTCGCCCTGCGACATTTTTGCGTCCGAGGGTGAACAAGGACGGAGCACAAGCGCAGTTCACGGATCGGAAGATCGACGCAAACCGTTCCGTCGCTGACATCTTGCATTTCACGAGGCGAACGCGTTCCTTCACCCACGCACCGCAGCCAGTGCGCGTCAGTTTCTCGCAGAGCTGCTTCTGCGTCGCCGGGATGACTAGCGACGAATTTGATCACCGATCGTTTAGTTAGTCTGTCCAGGAGCGATATCGCGTCGTCTAGTACCGTCGTTTGTTTGCTCGACGCTGTTCGACGCGTCTTCACCCAAACAACAACAACAACAACAACAACAACAACACGAAACGACATCGTGTCCGTTTGCCATGCGATGTCGTCGTGCATGCACGATGATCATGTGAACTGTTACGAACGATGTTGCATTGCATTGCGGAGCGAACTTCCGCGTGGAACTTCGGCCCGCAGCTGCCGAAGACGTCTCAGCGCGTCTTCTCCATTGGCAGCGACAGCAGAAGCCTTTCCCACGGGTCTTCACCTCGAAGTGTCACTGCAGAAGTTCGCCACCACGCCAACATGCCCCTGTCGGCTTGCGTGAGCTTCACGGGACGGCCATGGGGCTTATCATCGTGTTGTTGTTGTTGTTGTTGGCAGGGGCTTCGTAGTTCAATTGACGAAAACCGAAGAGCTCGTCGAGAAACGAGTTCGGCTTTTCACCGGCGAGACGGGGCAGCAGTTTGCCCTCGCGTCGCGCTGTTCGTCGTCGACTGCTGTTCTAGCCAGAGGGGGGCTATACGGCGCGTCCCTTCGCCGCTGCATTGTCTCATAAATATTACAGAGCGTCCATTTTCATCGGGTAAACAAACAAGAACACATAATGGAAGCTACGTCACCACAATAAATATTGTTTTGGTCTTTGCTCGCCGAAGGCCAACGTAACGAACGCGTTGCCAGAATACGATGGCAGCTGGCGGCGGGCAAAGCGCGTGCGTACGCGAAATAATTACGGTTGGGTATTGCGTTTTTGTTGTAGTGAAACAAGTTATTTATTGAGGTTTGCAGACGCTGCGCATGGATCGGCTTAGCGTGAGCTGAAGAGTTGCCGAAGAGTTGTCGAAAAGTACAGTTCTCAAAATGTGATCGAAGAACGTCGTCGTTCACCCCCCCGCCTCCCTTGCGGTGATGGACGGACACCGTTGACATGGACATCGTTCCGACGCGCGCGGACTTGATACATTATTGTATAATGATATATATATATATATATATATATATATATATA
>MNPL01014086.1:0-47125 GCA_002081605.1 Tropilaelaps mercedesae | reverse complement strand
TATATATATATATATATATATATATATATAACGTCATGTCATAGGCTGAAACTAAGCTGCTAGCCGAAATGTTGAATTTTTTAGTAATAATATTTTAAGGTAGTTATGTGCAAAAATCGCGTAATTAATGAAATTTCACAAATGCGTTAGACGCGCATACAGATCGGTAACCAAAAAGAAAAATCTCTGCCGTGTTTGCCGACAAATTATTATAAGCAACCTCTGGTGTGTGTAGCTATAGATGAGAATCATAGGTGGTGATGGGTATCAGCAATAAGTTATGCTCACTGACAGGCGAAGGTTTGCAGTGGTCAAATCTTCAAAGTACGATTGTCTCGGGCGACGACATAACGCCGAGCCATATAGTGCTCGCTATGGGATGCGCATGGCTGGGCTACCTCATACTCGCCATGTACCTTGACGCCATCAATCCTTGGCAATACGGCATGCCGAATCATCCGCTCTTCTTTATTATGCCCTCATACTGGTGTCCTCATCAAGGGGATCCTGAAGATGATAATTCGCGACCGGCCAAAGGTACGCCACTGCGTTTTCTACCAAAAAAAAATGTACTATTATAATTCAAGTCTGAGCAATCGCTGAACATCAGAATCGGTTGATATCGCAGGTAGCTGCACCATAAAGGTACTAAAACGACTCACACAATTACCACAAATACATCACAGCGAACCACACCATTCAAATCACAATGTACACAAAGGTAGCTTACAGGTTCCACGCAGGTGCCACTGATATATCACATCGCTACAACTACTTTCCCTAGTATATTCTCGAATACGAACATCGAAAAGCACACATACAGATCACCCATGTCCCAAGTGGACAATGTCGGGACCCGGTGAACTGGACGGCCATGAAAACATTGTCTGGGGTAATGAACATTCTAATTAGTATCCAATCAGGCCGCTAATAGTATTAATTCGGTGCCATACTCGAGATCGTTTCTTCGTCCAATTGAACGCGCTTACCTTTGATGCGTATTGCAGAATGCGAAATGGTGGAGAAGCCGCCTGCGAAAGCTAAAGTGATGGTCAGGCTGTGGCGAATCACCCATTCGTTTGGACATTTTCGAGCGGTTAACAACCTGTCCCTCGACCTCTATTCACATCAAATCACGATGCTGCTTGGCCATAATGGAGCTGGCAAAACCACGACGATGAATATTCTAACCGGCCTGATCGCCCCGCAGCACGGGGACGTCTTCATTAATGGTTATAGCGTTCGCAGCAATACTCGCAAGGCTCGGGAAAGCCTCGGACTCTGTCCACAGCACAACACCCTATTCGACGAACTCACGGTCGTCGAGCATCTGGTATTCTTCGCTATGCTCAAAGGTGCGCAGCGGAAGCGAATCAAAGAGGAGGTGCACCGTCTGCTTTCGGAGCTCGACCTCATGCACAAATCACATACGCTGTCCAAAGATCTCTCCGGCGGTATGAAGAGGAAACTGTGTCTTGCGAACGCCATGGTCGGGGGTAGTCAGGTACGGTGCATATGCAGCGCACTTTAGGCGAGCCACGCGTTCTCACGTGTTGCCAGAAGGAGGTGCCGAGAGTAAATTTGTGGAACGTTCATGCAGGAACCCCGTGTCAAAATGGATTAATAATACCGTTCAAATGCGAATATAAAATGAAAAAAGGCAGTTGTAATTGCGGTGGCATCAGGCCTGGGCAGGAGACATTCAAAGAAGGCGAAAATATAAGGGTCTTTGTTGCGAATTGTAGGCGAAGATATTCATTGCAGTCAGTCTCAGATAAATAATACACGATATTAGCGTTCTAGGCAGCGATGGAAGAAAACTATTCCTTGAGCTCATACCAAAACCCAATCCAAAAAAATGTGTGTGTAAGCATGTAATTTTATATTTCATACGTATGTATATACATATACATTTCCACTTGTTCACTGTTGTATCTTTTTGCTTCTGTTCTCTGAATGGCGGGCGTGTCTGCATTTTTCTTTGCACAGATAGTGATTCTGGATGAGCCGACCGCTGGAATGGATCCTGAGGCACGGCGTAGCGTTTGGGGACTCCTGCAAGAGGAGCGCAGATACCGAACGATTCTCATGACCACACACTACATGGAAGAGGCCGATATACTCGGAGATCGCATTGCGTTTTTGTCCAAGGGCCGTCTCCTCGCTGCCGGATCGCCGATGTTCCTGAAAAAGAAGTTCGGTTCGTTCAAGTCTTTTTAGAGCATGTTCAAAGCGAGTGCGGAGAAATCCCTAGACGGGGGGGCCTATTTGGTTGTTTTACAGCCTGATCGATTCTCCGTCGTCGCCTTACAATGCGGAGCTGTTGCTGCGGGCCGGTCCTGCGCTAGTGAGCTATTACAAATGGTGCAATTTAGCCGCACCTGTCATGTGGCGCGTTTTTCGAAAAGGTGTTAACGCTTCAAGTTACGTCTCGCCATGTGACTTGCATGGGACTTTCGACGAAAACGCTTGGCAATAACGGTTCGCTTGCCTGTTTATCTATTACAGAGACTGGGTACAATTTGCGCATCGGGAAACAGTCTCTAGACGCCCCAGTGGAGCAGGTCGTATATACAATTCAGAAGGTCCTCTCGTCCAGTAATGGGGTCAACCTAGACATCGACTTCGGCTACGAGTTTGTCGTCAATATCGGCTTCCCCGACTACGAAGCTCTGGTCGAACTCTTCCGAGTCCTTGAGGATAACAAGAACGTTTTGGGTGTACGAATCTCTTGCAAAGCATTCGGTTGTTTTTAGCTCATTAAGTGTACGAAAACATCATAGAAAACGGTCGCATTTTCGGAAATGTTGTGTCAAACCAGCCGCGGGAACGGCCGACATCGAGCTGCTCGTCGCCCCTGATCAGTCTTGACACGCGATTTCTTGTTCCTATTGTCGTTATTTCTTTCTCTTCTCGTTTGGTGGCCTTTTTCAGATACAAACCATTGGTATTTCTGTGACAACGATGGAAGACGTCTTCCACAAGGTCGGACAGTTCGACGAGACCAAATTGATCAGCGGAACGTTCTCGCGCGAGGCCGAGTCAGTGAAGGTTTCATGTGAGCACAAACTGGTCGTGGCAGACCTACATAGAGGGTAGACATAATCTAGTAACTACATAGCTAGAACAGTGGATTGTGTCCGATATCAGGCTTTGTTTCGAGATTCACGGGCCTGCGCCGCCAGGCCACTTGAGTGAGACGGATGGACTTGGATATGGGCTAATCAGATTGTTCTGGAAGGAAATTCAATGAGTTGCTAGGGGTCGCTAGGTAAGATCACAGATACGAGAGTTTCATCTTTTCTCAGCAGCGCCTTCACCATTACGATCCACTTTACACGAAATAAGTGTTTCTCAAAGGACTGCCTCTCGATTTAGCCTTCGAGCGTACAGACATTAACCGAAGAGACCGAACGCTATACAGATGTTGATATTAAAGGCTTGATCTAACAAAAATCCATTACATCTGCTCGGCGGAGCTGTAATAGTAGTGGTCTATGAAACCGAATGTTGGGTGAGTTTTGTTTTGAGGGACTTTTAAACTGTTGTTAACGCCCTGGAAATTCTTCAGTTCCAGAGGTCTTTAGACGTCCCTCTTTACTTCCCGAGGGAAACCAACTGACAAGTCGCCGAATTTGCGCGCTCTTGCAAAAAAGGTAATCATATTCTGGCAACTGAGGTTAGGAAACAGCCATATCGACCCTTATTTGTTTGGTTAGCCTGGTACTAAGGCGCGTATGTATTTGAGTAGTTATATTGAGTAGTTATATTTTCAGATTCTACAATGCCAGCTACCATTTGTAGAGATCATTGATGTTCAGTTAAGTAACTTGACTACCCGCCGAGTTCTTGCAACGGTAACTTGAATATTTAATTCGACACCTCGGTAAAGCTGAATTTGGAGCTGAACCTGTAAACAAATGTGCGTCAAAAAGCACTATTTTCATAGAACCTGCTTTTCCCGAATCTGGTTTCGAAGGAAGCTCTAAAGTACAAAATGTATGTCCTGACTATACAGAACTGCGACCTTTCTCGGCAAAGTTCGTGACTGAGTTCATTTATTGAGTGCGCCTGAGTTAGCAACATTCTAATAAGGTTTATTGCCCACTAGTGGATTACTTCGACCATAACAACTCTTAGATCCGAACCCTAAATTTTACATCTCTCATGCTCATTTTTTGCAGTATGCAAGTATGCAAAAGTTCTTTATTTTATAAATTACGAAAAAAAACGGAGATTCGGGTTTTCGATTACTTATGGTATCGCAATATGCTCTGCAAATGGTAGCTTATAGCCTATCATGTTGGATATCTCGTAAGCTCAATAGTAAACGAGCACATTGTAATACTGTGCTCTAATATGAATTTTCGATTTGACCCCCGTGCTCATGGTCGTATAGGTGGCTTGCATTTCGGCGTGAAGTAAGGATGATATGGTACCTCGCGCTGTCACCGCTTTTCTTTAGCCTTCTCTACTGCAGCTCCACGAACCAGGGGCTCAAGTTCGATCTACAGAGGGTTTGTGAAAATTTTGTTGTTAATTTTTCTTGCTGAAAAATTCCATGAAAATTGCCTCACTTTGTGGCTAGGACGTCAATCAATCGAGCGCGTGAGATATCTTTCACAGCTTGCACAAGTGGATATTCTGCATGTCTATACGTGCAGGGAGCAGTTCTGTATATTTATTTGGCTGTCCACCAATAGCGGAAGAAGTTAGATTAAGATACAGTGATGAGTTTACAGGTGCGTGCAATCTTGTTGTGTTTTTCGGAAAGTACAACGTAATTTAGTCGTTTATTCGGTCACTAAAAACAGAGCCGGTTTTTCAGAGTCGACAACCTTTTCACAGGACACGTTTTTCAGAGCAACAATATATAGGGATTAACGCTTGCTGGATATGAGATTTTTTTTACCAATGTCCTACTGCTCATCATAAACAGCTTTCGCTGAAAATGCTAGTACAGCTTACTACAATCCAGCCACCATTTTATGATGTCTATTTTAGTCATTGACCTACTCAATAGCAAACCTGATTGATCTGCCACTCGGCTTTATCACGAAGGGAGAGGACGAGATCGTGAAGAAGTTCGGTAAACTTCTTCAAGCCGAAGAAGTTAAAGTGAGGGTGCTGCCGAAGGGAACAGATATGCCCAAGTATCTGCTCAAGTTAGGTGAGCGCTTCGAGATGTTACCGAGGCAGCTGCGAGCGGTCAGCCCGTCAGCCATTGGACTAGAAGAGGCCAATTGTATTCGACGAATTGACGAAAATAGTTGATCGTAAGGAGCTTAGCCAACTAACGCAGCATTAACCTATCCGACACACAGCTTGTAGAAACAATCGCACCGCCAAAAAGGCAACCAAACAAATTCGAGTAGCGCCTAACTCCTGGTTGATCCGTGACCCTTTATGAATTCAACAGTCTTTTTGGAAAAATATCTTTTCTGCTTAGCAGCTAGGAAATAACCTAGCGGGCGACGGCGTTTTAACGAGGTAGACGGACTACGGAAGCCTGTGTGTCGACCATGCTCCGCAATCTCCCCCCATGTTTTCCTTATACTTCCTTTCATAACGAAGAAGTAACCCATGCATCAAATATCTTCCAGCTAGAACTGACCCGGCTGATTACAAGACTCGGTGGGTCGCTGGCGCAGAAGCTGATGAAGGCCGGCGAACGCTGTGGTACAATGGTGAGCCTTATCACGTAGGCGCGGCAGCCATGACGCTGTGGCAGACCGCGCTTCTCTCACAGGCCACTGGCAACAACAACGCGTCAGTCACTGTCACGAATCTGCCGCGTGCCACCTTGCAAACACCCGGCGATCCCCTGAAAGTAGTCATACAGAGTAGGTATATCTAGACGGCGCAAATAACATCAATGACGCTTGACCTCTATTTATCCTAACTGGTTCACCTACGAGCATCAATGACTATTTCTCCATGGATTACCGCAATAGGCGTTTGAGTAACGCGTGCGTCCACTAATATGGCGCTGTGTTCTCAATTACACTGTGAAGTCAATCGCTCATAGAATAGCACTCGAGTGATGAATGAGTATCTGACCTTTGGTGCCATCTAGATCAAAGCCTTTGCGTTCATCGTAGCTGTTGACGTTTGTCGATTTTAGGTAACCCTAACCGATGTTCACGATAGGTTGCGGTACCGCCGAATATAGCGTCATATATATGTATACACGATACTAGCGCATGTTGTGCGGCGAAACTGATGCTCCATGTGTGCTTGATAACATTTACAGTCAGGACAATGTCTACCGTGTTCCTGACGTTCGCCGTGGCCTATCTTGTGTGCCACGTGGTCCTAATTCCGATCGATGAACGCGTCTCAAAGGCCAAACTGGTTCGTTGCATTTTTTTTTGTCGATACTTATTCGTTTTGTGCAACATGACTAGCTTATTAGAAGTTAAGTGCGCGCTCTCGAACTAACGAGAACGTCAGACGCACCTTTGCTAAGCTTATTAGCGACCCTGCTGGGACAGGTCCTGCGACAGGCTCAACTATCTGTGTCACTGATTTATAGAACGGGTAGATCTCAAGCTGAACGAATATTGGCTTTCAAAGGCTTTGTTCACTGATTCGCCACTGGATCTGTGAGGGGAATGCTGCAGTTCAAAATTGCAATGCATCGTGTTCAACATTTATTGTACAGGTGGTTTGCTTTATTGGCGCGCAGATCGTCGTAAAGACGCTCGTTGATTTGATTCTAAAGATTACCACGAGGTCAAAGACGGGACGGCTTAGTCTAGACTCAAATTAGGAACATGTGCTAAAAAATGCGGAGAGCCTCCCGGGGTATGAAGGGGATGCCGTTCTGCCCGCCCTTTGCACTCATTGGCTGTCTTCAGCTGTTTTTATCTGATTTTTTAGTTTATTTATATGTGATTTGCTGTGAACGCTCGGCTGGTCCGATAACCTGAAAGATTTTTCTCTCGTTCGCGCTTGCAGGTTCAGGTGATGACTGGAGTGCCCCGTACGCTGTACGTGACGTCGAACGCGATATTCGATGCTTTAACGGTTATCATTGCGGCCAGCTTAATCGTGGTCATGTTCATTCTCATGGATCCCCTTGACGCATTTGTCGAATCGCAAGTAAACCTGAGTACGTAGGGGGCAGCGCTCTGTCCATATCCTAGCGAAACTCTAGACTGACCTTAATTACTTCCTTGAAAACAGGAGCTGTCCACTGAATCAATGGTCATGCGAACGGTAGAGTTAATTTTCTACTCGTTTGACAAGAACAATAGCCCTTAATAAAGAGTGGCTTGAAGGCGCACCTGAATACATTAGGTAGATGTTCACCGGTGTTTACGACTACGCACGCTTCCGGTATATGATAATTCGCTTTTTAGCATCGGTCGGAGAACTGGAACGACGTTGCCGCTCTCGTTAGTGGACAACAGGGTTTCGCCAACCGTACAGTCAAATGTTCCGTTGGAACATAAAATTCCTTTGTAGCCATGGAGTACTCCGCGAGCAGCGACCGTCTTCGATTTGACTTCGAGCTCCACCGAAACGCGCCGAAGTCGATTGTGTGGCCTCGCCAGGCCACAGATTGACAGTTCTTGTTACTACCTAATGGGCTGATGAGCTTTTCTCATAAAGCTAATGATAAAAAGGGGGGTTGGGGCACTTTGTCATCTTTATGAGAACTAAAATGTTAAGTTATTGAAGTCGTTTTGATAGCAAGTGATAGAGGAAAATATGGATATACCGGAAACAGTTGAACGTTTTTTCACTTTGTTTGAGGTTTTACAGAAGCTTTTACAGAGGTTTACAAAGGTACGAAGGAAACAATGGTAGAAGGGAATGTCGGTGCTAATTAACGACTTAATTTTCTAGAAAAATCGAAGAGCTCGACGGTTCTGATTCTACTCTGTTCTACTTCTAGAGAAATCGAAGAGCTCGACTGTTCTGATTCCACTCTGTTCTACATAGAATGCATAGCAAAGAATGTAGAGATGTTAGCAACGTTTTTTGACTTGAATTCGGTTGAAGTGTTCCGCGTATGAACGTAGTGTCTCAGCGGATGACGTAGAAATAGCCAGGAATCTAATGGGCGATTTTTTAATTCCAGTTGCTCTGGTGGTCGTGCTAATCCTCTACATATTTGCAATGCTACCAATAGCATACGTTATCACGTACTTGTACGACGTAAGTTCTTTGTCTACACGTCTTCAGAATTATTGCATTTGCCCGTATCATTTGATAATGACCAGTGCTCGAGGATATTAGCTTTGCCCGGTTGTGATTTACTGTGCAGCTGTCGAGGACGGCCACGTACAATCGACCCGTAGAGTAATCGCCATTGCAGGCATATGAGAAATGAGTTTACGGATAACTCAAACGTCCCCGCTCCCCTGCGTGGGCGAGTTCTCCTTTGGAAAGCTTGTGCTACAATACAGACGTAAGGACCCGGGTGAATCTTCAGTCGACGTTGGAAGGCAGTTTTTCCTCGACGACGACTGTCTCACGAGCCTTTCGGAAGACTTTCATTGTTTCCGTCTGTCCTGTGCGATGGCCCTAGCATCTCACCCCATGGATCTTCCTAGGTCTTGGCCTTGCTTGATTCATCACTGACTTGAATCAACTGCTTATACCTCAATGATCCACGACCTCACTAAAAACTACAAACGCAGTTCAAGCTCCACCTCTCTCTCTAATTTATCACCTCTCCGAGTAATCGTTACATGTTGGTTTCAGAAGCTAACAACGGCCTCTTCGATGTTCTGAGTGCTAACGCATGACTCCTTTTTCAGGATTCGTCAACAGGATTGTCCGTCATTCAGCACTGCACGATAATACCATCGTTCATATTAGGCATCGTAGTATCCTTCATTGAGATAGTGGCCGCCCTTGTAAGTGGCTCGTTCGACTGGTGGGTGAAGGTACGTTACTCAGATCGCATAGCAGCATCGAGTCCAGACTGAACTATTCAATGTGGCCTGATCACGTATTATGCAGGTTGCCGAGGATTGTCTCCTCGCATATGCCGCAACAGCGAAAATATTCATGCCTTATACAACTTCATCGTGCCACCCCCCCAGCTTGTCCATCCGCTCCAGCGCTTCTGTACATCAGTGAAGCATGCAGAAGTCCGATGTGAGCCGTTTTAGAGCCCACTAGGTAGCGAAAAGTATGCATGTAGTAAAGAGAACGCTGAAGGTTTCGTGAATTGTTCTAGTGGACGGAAAGCAATTCTCGTGACATTCTGTGCCTTCGGATTTCAACACCATGTAAGCGACACCTATGAGCTGGTTAATTAAGCTAAACTCGTTTTTTTTATTTAGGCATCGAGTATTGTGCCGAGTTTTGCGGCGACCTGGGCGATTAGTAGCATCCATTTAAACGGCATTTCCCGACAGCTATGCGATAGCTACCAGGGAGCCGAGCGCATCACGTACTGTTCGGTCTACCCGGAAATGCTAAAACCTTGCTGCCAGCGTACGTACCATCACGTCAAACTGCACTGCACACAGTTCTTGTGAGGGTTTCTTTTAGCAATAAGCAGTGCGTCACACAAATACTGGCCCACTGTGGGACGCCCGCTAACGATGACTGGAGCGCTGACTCGTAGTAAATGCTAAAAGAATCGATTTAATATATTTAGTTTTGTTCCCTGGGTGAAGGTCATTTGGGCACTTTAGTTCTACCAATTGCTAATTGATTCTGTGGCCATTACGGCTCGCGAATTGCTCTCTTCGTTGCTTGAGTTGCTCACTCTTACGAGAAGGGTGGGCCGGAGGACATGAAAGAAAAATGCAATTATGCGCGAAAAGCATTTTAGCTATCCACCGCCTGGCAATTTCTCCCTGTGTATTTAGCCAGAGAGCTAAGTTAAAAAAGAAACAACCTGTCTGTAGCCTTGACCTGGTCGTCTGCCATAGCGACGACTTTAGGACTCAACCATTACACTGCTAAGACAAATTTTTCCTGTGCCACTCAAACCATGCTATGATAAGATTCCCGTAAATTAAGTCACAGAAAACAAGGACACGTGTGGCTTGATGTAACTGTCTAGGAAAACTCTAAGTAATGTTTTTAAAAAAGGCATGCTATAATCGATGTCATCCGGCTTCTGTCGATGGCTTCTGTGTGTTTCCAGCCTGTACGGGTGCATCGCGCGGCCTAAATACCTGCTTCGTACCTAAAAGTCCATTCGCTCTAGATTCCCGTTTCGGCTGTGGGTACGAAGTTATTTCGCTGATGATCATCGGCTCAGCCTCCTGGGGGCTGCTCTTCATGATGGAAATGTACTACATGCGAACTGTGGAGCTGATAGACAACATCAAAAGTCAGGGGGCACGTGGGCTGCAGACAATTTTTCAGAAAGACAACCAAGCAGGTAAGACTGAAGGCCAATATTTCCAAGTGTTTACCGAAGCGTAGCCGAAGTTTCTTTCGACTTCAGTAGATTGCCTTTTTCCCTTCAGAACCATTTGCGTACTTTTCTCCTTCATCGAATCCACTGTCGATGAGGGTTTGTCGGTGCACACTATGAGTGTCCAATATTCGACACTATTAATATTGTTTCTATATAAGCTTCATTGCGTTTTGATGGTACAGCAAAATCGACGGCCAAAATTTTGTTATAATGCAAGTCGGAAATTTTCCTCCAAACGTACAGCCATAAAAATTTTTCTGCATGAGCGGAACGCGAGGTTATAGATGTGACAACATTCGATTGAATAGCAGATATAAGCAAAATGCTTAAGAAGATCTTGGAATGTCTACAGACGTAGATCTGCAGACACCTGCTACTTGTGAAAAAGATCAGAATGTACTCGAAGGACATTGGCATCCTTACGACAGTCTGTGTCATAATTTTTTTGAAATGCCTGAAATGATAGCCTTAATTCTCTGACTGTTTCTGGTTAGCCCCGCGACACAATCTTACGGCACTAGGTTAGTCTGAAATTAACTGATTAGTTGAATTACTGTATGCGATACTAGTCTAATAAATTATTTAATGGCGCTGCCGCTCTAAAAGAGAAAAATACACGTATATAGGTGGCTCACACATCCAATCTTACCATGTTAAATGATTCCGCTATTAAGTTTATTTGCTCTATTTTATTTGCATCCATTTTATTTCCCTGCGAAGTGCATCATATTCTATCACGTAGAAAGTGTAAAACCCTAAAGTTTGATGGGTTACACGGATTTTTTTACGCCGTTCGATTTTCTGCGCAGTATGGCGGTAGGGTGAACTTTGGCTTACCACATGCCACACCCGAACAAAACAGACCAATATCAGCGAAGGAAATGTATTCTTCACGGCTTTCTCCTGTACTCTCGAAATGCTGGGGCCCCCTTCACCACCCCGTCCTTGCACTGGGTCGCGAGTAACGATCAGTCGCATGTTACGTTTCTTTACAGCGGATGGCACTGTTTTATTCGGGCCAGACGACCCCGACGTCCAAGCCGAGCGCCGGCAGGCCGACCATGCCATCTCCTCGAACCGACTGTGCGACTACGCGCTTGTCGTCCAAAGGCTGGTGAAGTACTATGGCACATTTCTCGCGGTGAACAAACTCTCGTTCGTGGTCAACAAGAAGGAATGCTTCGGACTTCTCGGCGTCAATGGGGCTGGCAAGTCGACGACGTTCGGCATGCTTACCGGCGATATTATGATGTCGGCAGGCAATGCGTTCATTCGTGACATCGAGCTACGAACGAACCTGGAAAAATTCCAGAAGTGCATCGGATACTGTCCACAGGAGAATATACTGATTGACAAAATGACCGGGACCGAAATGCTGGAGCTGTTCTGCGCACTGCGGGGCGTGAGCTCGGACCAAACGCAAGAGCTCATCTCATACATCGTTCACTTGACCGACCTCGATATGCACGCCGGTACGTTAACGACTAAGTATAGCGGTGGGACCAAACGCAAGCTGTGCATCGCGCTGGCTCTCGTCGGCAACCCTCCGCTGCTGTTCCTTGACGAGCCGACGGCCGGAATCGACCCCGGAGCTCGACGCAAGATCTGGGGCCTCCTCGCCGGGCTTCAGCGGAACATTGGCTCGGCAATTTTATTGACGTCCCACTCGATGGAGGAGTGCGAGGCCCTGTGTCAGCGCATAGCTATAATGGTCGGGGGCAGTCTGCGTTGTATCGGATCGTCACAGAGTCTGAAGACGAAGTACAGCCAGGGTTTCACCGTGTTGGTGAAGCTGGCACTCGATTCGCCCCAGATAGAAAAGGCTGTGGTCAACTGTATGCAGTCGCTGTTCCCTAGCGGCTGTCGGCTGAAGCAGAGCTACCAGGTAGGCGCTTCGCACAACTCTGGCAGATCTCCGAATTTCAGTGACACTCAGCGCTCGTTCATGCTTCGGTGGACAACATGCAAATTTCGATTGGTTCGGCGATTGGTACTGATGCAATGTTTGCTGTGGGCTTTTTCGGCACTAAATTTATTTATAACTAAATTTATAAGTGTTTACTTTAGAACAAAATCGTTTAAATTGATCAGCTTTCTTACTTGTGTAAGCATCTTCTTACGCTTCTTAGAAAACTTACCTAGAGGAAAGCTAAAGCGATTTCGTGAATGTATACCATACGACAACGCGCTTGGAGAAGGCTGGACAACAGGCTATTTAAACGAGGCCTGTATTCAGGCGAGGTGCGAGGGTCTTGGAAAACCCATGTCTAAAACGCGGAACGCGGCTGAGGTTTCAGGCCGCCGACACTGCTTCGGGGGACTTTCGAAGGTGGGGTTCATGATGTCTATGTGCCAAAATATGCTGTGGGGGACACAACTTGGAAATACTACCCCAACGCATCTCCCAAGTTACCACAGCGAGCCATAAATATGTAATAACTTACCTGTCTTATAATACATGTATAATAATAATAAGAATAACTGTGGCGTATTATAAGTGCCATACTGGAAAACAAATATATCGCAAAGATAAAGAAATGAAGCATACAAACATCGCAACATACTAAAAAGGTGTGCGCACCCAGAAGGCACCATAACGTACCATTGCGGTACCACAAAAGCATCACATGGTCATTACGAACCTACCACACATTTAGCACAAAGTACCAGAGCAAGCCACAAAAGTGCACCAGCGTATCACGAACATTCTACAAAGGTACCACGAAAGCTCCATTCGGTACCTCAAATATAGCTTTTACTTGCTACAACAAACTATAAAAACAGTACAGCATAGCACGCCCAGACTTCGGTGTGAGGTCCCGGAATTCGTCCTGGAGCAAATATTTAAACCTTTCCCGATTCCGGATCATAAATACCGAAAAGCTAGACACACTGAAGCATTCAACTTTACCAAAAATGAACTGACCAACTGTGCTTTTTTGAAAGTAGAAAAACTTCGATGCTATATTCGGTATTTCGGTATTATTAGCTATTAGCAAAAACGTATTCCATGCAGGGAACGGATTTAATTCCAGACAAGTTTTGATGTCATCGCTTAGATGAGCTCAGAAAACTGAACGCAGACCTTGTGCTAATAGGACTCTTAATTACATTTTCGTTTCGCAGCGCGTTCTTAAATTCTACGTGTCAAAAGCAACCCTCCGATGGAGTACCGTCTTCGAACGAATCCTGACCCTGCGTTCCGATCCGGCACTTTCCGTTGAAGATGTTCAGGTAAGGCTAAAGAGGAAATGCCGTACGTCCCCAGATTCACGTATCACAGAGTTCTAGCGGTACATTTCGTGTGCAAAAGTATGCGTCAAGTCAACGCAGAGTTATGTCGTGGTAAAAACATTACCTTCTAAAACATGTGCCCCAGATAGGTAGTACGAAAGAAAACAAATTGAAAATTCGCAACTTCGCAGGTATCCGATACATCGTTGGAAGAAATCTTTCTCACGTTCGCGCAGCGGGGAGCGTTCTCGTTCAGCCACTTTCGTACCGAAGAGCTTGGCCCTGATACTGGCCATGATATGGAAGAATCGATGGTGAGTGCCAAATGACAAGGGAAAAAAGCACGTAATGCGCGAGTATTGGTAGATGGGCGTAGCCTAAAAACGCAGCCAACCTTGGCATTGAGGCAGGAATTGCCCGTACTTATACAGCCGGCGCTGCGCAGTTATAGCTGAACACAAATATGGTATACTGAGCTGTTTTTTTGCTTGCTGCTCCGTTCGCCACGGCGATTGTTTCGCGTTAGCAGAGCTTCGTGTCTGGCGTTCGATTGGCATTTCATAATAGTCACGAAGTCAGTGCGTTTTCACGTACCGTTTCCTAACGACGACTTGCGAGTGAAGTCGGTTTCGTTTTACCAACTAGTACCGGCCATGTTTCGAATGACTTTGCATTAACACCGTCGCACGCGGATGGTAAAGTCGGGGCTTAAACACGAGGCGTTTAGGCTTGAGCGTGCAAAAAAGACGAAGAAACGTCTCCTCGTTGCGGGAGTATTGCAATGAAAGCTCTCTTGAAACAAGAGAAACAAGGTGATTACGGGTCGGGCTGTTACCCGAGGTGAATACGTTATCGTTGTTGTGGGCGATGCCCACAACAACGATAACGTATCAGCAGTAACGGCTCCAATCAGTGCCCAATATAGAAAAGGTGTATAGTACCATGTGGCCTCCACGTGTGGGAATGGAAAGCACAGACATTGAGTTGAGTTTAACATAGACATTTTGAGTCCACCTCTGTGCTGGTTTGGGACTGATTCATGTTGTTCGACCAAATACGATCAATATATGGTGGCATAGTAGCAACCTATGACCGGCGGTCACCAAGGTCGACAGGCGTGGAGTCGGTGATGTATGGCGGACAGATTCGAACGCGGAATTGTACCCTGTTACGCCCGACCGTCCCTCACCTTCGTGCTACCTTTTCTCTGAAGTCTTTCCAAAGCTAGTGCTACGCACACACGAACATTTTCCCGTAGTTAACCGGCGTAGTCCATTCAGCGCCCTCACATGCACAAATTAAGGTAATGGGTTGCTAACAACAGGCTTTTTGGGGCGCTCGGCGTACTCACGGGCTCAATACCCGTATTGCCATTACCGTGCGATTCTTCCGTTTTTGTTTTTCTTGAGACGCGGCATGGAATGCGACCTGTATCCAGTCGTCCGAGCCGTAGCAAACAACACCCTTATCGGATCTGGAATTGTTTTTCAGCAAAAAGGCCCAATAATCCGATTTGCTTCGTAGCAGGCTCGTGTTCAGCATCACGTTGTTAGTACACCTCCCTCGTAGATCGAAACAGCATTGAGGTATTCATGTACGCCAACGAGCTGCTAGATAATGTCGCGTGTGTCCATAACGATTCCCTTGCGCTCTAGTCTAATTGAAGTTGGCACTCCCGTAGGTGACAATACACTAGAGAAGGCGTACGCAACATAGGGTACATATCACCAAGAGGGAATCTAAAACTGGTCTAGCTTAAACTCAGGCATCCGCTATGTGAGAATGTACTAGGCTTATGCTCTCTGCGAAATTTGTGTGTACGCCCTTTGCACGGAACATCACTCTAAGCTTCTATTCTTTGTACTTCCTATACGTATTCGTATCCAGATAGTCGCAGATCAACCATATTCCACCGTTGTATTGTAATGCCTCAGTATGAATTTACCCATTCGTGCGTTTACCGTCCGCGACGATAAAAAAAGCCAGGAAACGGTGTATCGCGTGTGTCCTATATGTTTCCTACCTGCAGTGGTTCAGTCATATGTTCACTGTCGAATAGCATCTCGACTAGCCGTTCGCAGAATATAATTGGAAGTCCGATCATTTGTCGATTCACGTCTGCTTTTGTTTACATTCGTAACCAGAACGCGTATCTGGCTGTTGCAAGCGTATCCCGCACGACGTGCACATATTCCTGGAATATGCAAATGCGGCAGCGGTTCTAGTGCGCCGCTGACTTTGTATAGACCTCTAAATGTAGGTTCTGAAAGGCAAAAGGTTGTTTCCGTCCACTCCGGATGGGCTGTCCCAGCTCGTTCAGAGGGCATGTATCCCGTGCTTCGTAGTCACCTTGAAAGGTTAGGCAATGTTTCCGTTCGTTGCACGCTTCTGCCTCTGTGGTGATGTATTCGTGTAGTTCCAACCCATCGTGACCTGCGTTTGACATCGTCAATCGCACTATATCGCACAATCGCACTAGCTCTTCAACCGGCTCAAACGTATCCAGGGTGAGCATTTCGAAGATGAGTTACATGGTAGTTTGCTGCCTCTACCAACATTACCTGACACATGATTACGACGCATAATCTCTCATAAAGAGTGTTGCATGGTCTTGCGCCAGACCTGCCGCTGATGGTCGTTGAGAACGTCAACGACTGACCAATCAGAGATGTGTTAAGCATACGTTTAAAGACTATAGAGGGAGTCTTTCCTATGATTTCTTACAACCACATTATCCTCATCGTATCCCCGTTGGGCAGGGTAACCAATTAACGACAGGGGTGTTTTCTATGCTGGTAAAACTGGTCACGTATCGATGTTGAGACAATGATTCGAGTTATTTTGTGACCATCGTGTATCCTAGCACCGCTTTCATGTTGCACAAAACGTGTGTGTGTGTGTGTGTGTGTACTTATATCATACATTGGACTGCTCTATTCTAATTCGCCAGAGGACGTTAGAATAAAGAAGGTTGGAAGAGTGAGTACTCGCATACAATACCGTATGGATGGCTTTTCCGACGGGGTGCTCTTTATTTATTGGCATGAATGAACGATGACAGTTAGGTGGTTGAATTCGCATGCGTTACTCGATTGCCGCAACGATAAGTGCAGGTGGGGTGGGCCTATGTGACATCTTGTGTGTTTTGGCCGTACAGGAACCTACGGTGACCACCAATGACCATGTTAGCGACCCGTCCACGGAAATCGAGAGTGACGATATAGTCGTTGGCGGCCGTTCCCCCAAACGGGTAAGTGTATGCATGAGTTTAATAACAAAATATTTGACGGATCTTTTGCCCGTATGTATGTCTATTTGAAAATGTGCTTGTTTAGCTTCTTTTATTGCCTGTTTTTATTCTAAACGTGCGTTTGAGTCAGATAACGTTTTTGACCATCTTCAAAAAGATAAGAGAATTGTTTCTAGTCACTGATGATAAAAAAACTTCCCTGGCAAAAAGTCTACGATGATAGTGAGCCACTAAGTTCCCTCTTAATGAACGCACCTAATCTTACATGATAATGTAGGGCTAGATGCGAGCATTCAGTACACATGTCAGTAAACGTCGTGAACGCAGGTAGCGCATGAGCCTTGCGGCAGCCCACTAACCGTGTACGATGTCGTATCGCTATGCCTACAGGGTCATAAAGGCAAAACATTCTTTAAAAGACCAAAGAGTGTGTCACCAAAAAGCGTGCACGATTCTGGTGACGACGACTCCCAACTTCTTGAGCCGATCCTTCCGATGATACTCGAGAACCTGCAAAATCCTTTGAAAAAGGTAGCGCCTTTTGCTTTCGCAAACGCAACACTGAACACAGACACACAAACACATGACACAAACACGCACACGACATACATACACAAAACACTGACAAGGAAAACGATCGAATCCATGGCTAGAACTTCTCGTCTTAGTTCATCGTGCGTTTTCATTCTGTTCGCAATTGTCAATGGTTTCGTAATGCTTCACAGCGACAGCGTCCGCCCGTGCGGGGGAAATCAACGTTTCGACGAAATGTGAAACGTGCCCCGGTTACAAAACATGTCGGCGCTCGAGACAGAACTCGCACACGTTTCGGTGCAGCCAAGTCACGGTTGCCCCGATCGCGCGACCCAGGAAGGTTAAAGGTACGGCCGAACGCTCTAGTTAGTGACACCCGGCACCGATTAAGACCTGTATGGTGATATTTGGCCTTGAAATGTGTGTGTATGCGTGTGTTTTTACCAAGACACAATGTCTAATCAGGGCGTTAGTACGTTTCGCAGAGAGCAGTTTACTCGCCCGTGGTGGGCAGTGTAAAAATGTCGTCCACTTCAAGCGATCCGCGGATCCCTAAAAAAAAGTAGCCGCCCAGACACCTCGAGCGCTAAACCAATTGCCCTGCTCAGCACACAGGAAAACGCAGGCTGCATAACTTACTAACACACGCTACCGCTTTCAGGGCGCCAATTTCAATTTTTGTTTAATGCGACCTAACCTAACTTCAAGAGCAGAACACGCTGTGGCAGAGAAACCCACGGAAAGCTTCAATCGTCGTAAAAACATCTGCACTCTCCACTTGAACATTCAAACAAAATAAACTAGAAGAGAGCTTTTTGCATTTTGTATGGGCAAAATATAAAAGGCACACTTGATATCGCTCCTCCGTTCGCTTATTTTTAATCGTTTTCTATTCATCCGTCGTAGTGCGTATACTCCTCAAAACGAGTAAAGTATTAAATTTGTTTGCCACATGGCACTCTACACACATCGTAAACGCGACGCGAATAGAGAATAAATCTTGATCGGCATTTTGAATCTGATGAAATAACTGCTGTATCTCTGCCAAACACTAACATCCTGATTATTTATGCAGGCATTTATTGGAAGAAGGAGAGATACCGGTCTTAAGCACTCGTTTCTTAAGCCGAGCACCGTCTCACGTGCTGACAGAGCCCTGGTTTTGTCTGAAAAGGGGGGCATCGCTTTGCTTGAAGAAGAAAGCCCCAACTTGCCGGATCAAAATCATGCTTCACCCGCCCAAAAGAGTAAGATCTCGTCCAACAAGAAACGCAAAGCTTCGGCCAATGCAGAAAAGGAAACATCATCGAATGAGGAGGCCGGAGACCCCTCCATTGGTGGAGACGAGAGCTCGGCAGGCAAGCACAGCAACGTTAAGCGTTATGGAAAAGATCCGAGTACATCTGATGGAGACGACAAAGTTTCGAGCGAAACCAAAGGCGGGATGGAGTCCTCTATTTCAGATACGACAGTAACAAATTGGCGATCAAGAACCTCGTCGACTGAAAGAGACGGGACCTCGTCCAAGAAAAGGAGTAGAACCTCGTCGAAGGAGGAAAGTACGACTTCGTCCGACGACAACCCATCTTCATCTAGTGAACTTGACCGGGTTAGTCACCGTGGTGCTGGAGTTGGTCTGGAGTATGAGCATATCCACCCTGTCGGCACTCGTCGCGCAAGCTGATGAAAACGTATGTAACTGCTGTACTAGTTCTGACAATTTTTTCTGTCGTATGAAATGGACTACCAATATTAACATTTCCAAAAAAGACCGTAGAGATTTGGATTGTCGAGCTCGATCGCTCTCCGCGACGTTGTTTGAAGTCGGCACTTTATGACTTCATGTTTCGGTTTCGACTTCATGGATCGGTTTCCTATGGACATTTTTGTTTATTAAAAATTCTAAAGTGTGGGCGTCTAGCGATAAAACGTCTTATATAGCTCACAGCTGACTAGATCCGAAGAAATTTTCTTTTAAACGAGACGTTTACCTCAGCAAGCCGTATTCTGGCCATTTCTGAACGCCCTCATTTTCGCAAGAGGTAAAACATATGAAAATATATCCCACCGAACGCGAAAAATCGATACGCCAGTAAACATGACTGAATGAGCATGGCAGCATAATTAAATAATCACGCATTTTCCTCGAAGGCAGCCTATTTCAAGCCCATTCAGGAATTGTGTGGATGTCGATTTACTACGAACTGGCGCGCGGGTATCCGGCTGCGCGGTCCCTCCAGTCAATAGACTGCGTGGGCAATGCAACATTGTCGCTAGAAAGCATTTATCAATTTTTTTTACAGTATTTAAATTGATCATTAACTGGGGCAATTAAACTATTGGCTAATGTGATGATGCCTCGTTTTGCAGGTGGCTTTTTCGTCGGCCGCGATGCACTTCAGCGGGCGATGCAAGCAATGACGAAGTCGCTCGCCATTGGCGTCATTTTCGGCACAGCGAATTAGTACGACACATTCGTGACTATTTATGTAGTCGATTGTTGTTTACAGTATTACATCATTCTACATTACATAGTAACGTGCAAGTCTCATTGTTCGGCAATTCTTATGTGAAATAAAACTTTTCGAGCCGTTTTTCCTCTATCCCGTCCTGTGGTTCAGTGTGGGTCATCCTTTGGGTATTGCCGTTCATTGTTCAAACATTGCCTACCAATCAGTATTCACTTCTAGGGCGGTATAATGATATGTGCACCGGCCGAATGACGCATGCAGGCGATAAGCACAGCGGTGCGTGCCCAGTTCCATGCATGAGGATGGCAAATCAAATGTAAAAGAATAGGAACAAATAATAACAGGTGCATAGAACTGCGTGGAGGGCCTGCCAGCGTCTTATCGCATCGTACAGCACCGTCATGTATTTCACCGTGACAAAATTGCAACAAAAAGACACAAACAGCACACTCGCTCCTATTAAATCTATGGTCATCGCGTGCCGACACGGTCGAACGCCGAAGAAAATGCCGAAGTGTCGTTCGCTAAGCTGTTGTGTAAATATACGTATAAGTCTCTAGGAAGTGAGCGTTGATCATGTGGTCATCTCGAATAAGGAACGACCGTGTATCATCATATGGTTCGTGTAATGCGAAACGACACAGGCCGTCATCACTTCGCTCCGGCAAGGTGAGTCGGATATGGATCGCAATGGAATTCAGATGTCCAAAACTTTCTCGCTCGGCGAAGACCAACTTCTTTGATAGCTATCGCTTCCTTTTTTACTGCAACCTTCCGATTTGTTGACAATCTGGGTTGATGTTGTGCTGAAGCACCGCACGGAAGTGTACCATTAATAATAACTCTAGTGTGAGCTTCTATGTGGATGTACAGCTCGGAAATCGTATCTGACCAAACGAAAGGAAAATAGCTCGTATATTTTATACAATTATAGTAGTATTTAAATATTATTGATTAAAAACATCCACTGCCAGTGCTCAAAAATAAAGCCCTTGTAATGAAGACCACTGCCCGTAGTCCCTTCAGACTCATATAATCGTCACATAACGTATATCAACAAGATGTAATGCGATATTGAACTGCGCTGGCCCAGCTGTTCGTTTTCATACGGTCACAACAGCATCATAATTATTTAACGGAAATCCGTTATCGTATGGTAGGCGCGTATATATCGTAATATGTGCAGTCTGTTTCAACTGCATAGCGTGTCGTACAGGAGGCACGCGCGTAACGGTTACGCGATTCAGCTGCATCGTTCGTTTGTTTGGTTGGGTGCCTGCATTGAGTGGGTACATCGAACAAACGAGTGCTCCACGTCGCTCAGCCATTGGCTGGACGAAATTGCGAGGTCACAAGTCGATCTTTGGAAGGCTCGTTTCGGCAGGCGTAGCGGATTCGGCCTGCGTCAACGTGGTGGCGGCATGATGCCGGTGTGGCTGTGCGTCGTCCTTCGCGGTCCGCGTCGCGCCGAGAGCTTAGATGTGGACCTGTTGCGTCGCCGAGGGGCCGTCCAACATGTCGCCATCTGGGCTCGATGTCGTGTTGACGTGGGCGAAGTTGAAGAACACTTCCTCCAGGGTCGTGTCGGACACCTGCGAAATCGAGAAGATCAAGCGTCAGGGTAGACCGACCGTTAGTGGATGTAGCGGCAGAGCCGACGACTGAAGATCGTTCTGCTCGCTATGGCCAAGAGTTGCCTTGGTTTATCTTGTCCAGGCAACCTGTTAAAGGTGCGTAGGCTGACTTCATGAATTTTGCTCAGCCATTGTAGCCGTAGGTGGATTCCTGACGGAAATATCCGATCTCCGTTCTCGGAAATCTTGCTACAGAATCTGATAGAGAGACATGTGTCTGAATGAATTTCCCCGTAAATTGTATAAGTTTTGCGCAACTGCACAACTGAAGCACTGTTAAATTTTTTTGGGGGCTGAAGCCCGAGAGCAGTTTACGGTACCTGAACGTCTTCGATCGCGAGACCCGGCTCCGTGCGTAGCTTCAAAATGAGCTTGAAGACCTCGCTCCACGGAAGATTCTGGCTGGTCACGTGAAACTTCAGGAGACGCTGTCGAAACAACAGCCACAAACCTCAGCATTCATATGCAACATCGTCCAGAGTTTTCTACCTCTGTTCCCTATGCACGTATGTGACGAAAAATCAACCTATTTCGGTAATCTACAATTGACACAGTGAGCCACCTACCTGATGGCTCCGTTTTAGCTGACATCTACCCAGGAAAAGACGGTCCATGCATTTGCATACGGCTTTCTCCTGTACCGTTGAATCATCGGCGAGCTTCACCAGTACGGTGAAGCCCTGGCTAAATTTCGCTTTGAGATGCTGCGACGAGCCCAGGCAGCGTAGCGTGCCGCTCACCATGATGGCGATGCGGTGACACAGAGCTTCACACTCTTCCATGGAGTGCGACGTCAGCAGAACCGCCGAGCCGAGATCGCGTTGGGCGGCGATAAGGGTTGACCAGATCTTGCGGCGGGCTATAGGGTCCACTCCGGCCGTCGGTTCGTCAAGATAGAGCATCCGGGGGTTACCAATCATGGCAATGGCTATCGACAGCTTCCGTTTATTGCCACCGCTGTACGTGCTCGTCAGCTTGTCGGCGAGCGCGGTCAGGTCGGCTAGCTCGATCATGTGGTTGACGATGGTCGCTGTCTGCTCTTGCGGCACCCCACGCAGGGCGCAGAACAGCGCCAGCATCTCCCTGCCCGTCATGCAGTCGAGGAGGGCGTTTTCCTGAGGACAGTAGCCAATGTAGCCCTGGAACTCGCTCAGGTTGCTCCGGAGGTCCGAGTTTTCGATGTAGGCGTTGCCCTGGGACACTAACAGATCGCCCGTCAGCAAACCGAACGTGGAGCTTTTGCCGGCACCGTTGACGCCTAGAAGACCGAAGCACTCTTTGTGGCGTACCGAGAACGAAATGCCGTTTACCGCCCGGAACGTGCCGTAGTACTTGGTGAGACGGTGAACGACGAGGGCGTTCTGGCTCGTCGTATTCTTGGCGAGCGCTTCCTCGACGAAGGCGCGCTCTTCGACTACGTCGGAGTCCTCAGGCTCGACCGGATCGTCGTTTTTATCTGAATGGTAAAGTTCAAATGGATCCACGCGTTAGTGGTGAAGGCCTCGTTCGTTGTCTGTGGAAAGACATATTCGAATTTCTACCGGAATACCGGGAAAGCATTAGTGTTTATGGTAGACGAAAGGCGAAGGAAGGGGGCACTCGACGTTCTGTCACATCGTACTCGAGAGGTTCGTAGAGCTCGCTCATGAGCTCGTGCAAAATAGATGGTCGAGATATGGGGAACCAACCGGTTACAATGTTGTTGGTTGAGAATAGCCGACGAATGCCCTTCACTGTAAGGGCGTTACGGATAGTCTGGTAGTTGATGAGCTCGAGAATGACGACGGCATGCTGTGAGTAGGTCTCCATGAGCACCAGAAGGACGAAACCGATAACGCCAAAGACACACATTGCCATGATCTGGAACATAATGCCGTTACGGGGATCGAAGGTAAACGGCGTGGTATGCTTGAAGCAGTACGATGAATGATCGCTTGGACAGGCTAGAAGACAGTACAGCCGAACACACAGGAAAAAAAGCTTAACGAGTTACGTGATGCAGCTCCGCGAGGAATGCAACAAACTTCACCAAAGTTTTGCTCAACGAGTTTAAAAGTTTCTATTTGGACGTCGGAAGTTAATGGAGTTAGCTCAGTTTCAGTTTGTAAGGCAGTGCTTTAAGGTGATGTGGACCAAGAGGAGCATTACCTACTCTCAAGAGAATACGACGCGTTAGAGATCGGCAATACAATGCGTGCAATAAAAAAAAAAGTAATAAGCAATTAAACGCGTTAAAATACAATTTTCCTAAGCGTTCCTGAGGTGTAGGTAATCGCAAGGCATGAAAACTGTCGATCTTTGTGTTACAGTGACGGATGTCGCTTCAAAATTTCGTAGTTGATATGACTAATAATTAGAAGAGACAGGAAGTATTTCAAGAAAACGTTAAGTTAGGAATTCACATAGGAAATCTCTGCAATTAGAAAAAATGTTAAGGAAGTTACATGCATGAATTGCTTAAAAAAGACATCTTCCCTGTTGTGGGCAAAGTACGTACGATGGCAGCAGGGTTCAATGAAGTCCTTGACGATCGCGTTTTCGCACCAGTGGACGAGCATCGGCCCTTCCATCATCGAGCAAAACCGCTTGGCCCGTCCGTTGACATGAATGTTGCCGAAAGCGTAAGTGACTGCAAATCCCGGAAGGAAGCTGGCCAACTAAAAATAGTAGACACAACGTATCTTAGCCGAAGCTAGCGTGCTGAAAAACGGCTTCTCGGCTATTCAGCTTCAGCGACTATTTTGTTAGCACGAATGAACACTGTCACTACATTTTCGTATCGTCTACCTACAAGCGACCCAGAGGTTCCTTTTATGCTGCGCCTCTATTGACATACTTTAATCCAGTACGTTGAACGCGTTTCGGAGAAAAAAGAGAAAATGTCGACGACAGTGACCACAATGCCTACGAAGATTACTGGCAAGACGGCAAAGCTCTGAATTGTGGACAGCGCTGAAGCCGGACTCTGAAAACCGAAAAACGATACAGTCACCACGTGCTATAGAATGTGTCGGCCAAAAATCGGCTGTGGCCACAAAAACGGCGGCTAAAATCACGACAAAAGAGGGTTTTCGTTCGTGGCGCTGGGCGACGACAGAAAAGACAAGTCGGTGCAAAAATTTTGTTTCTACAACAGGTCAAGTGGACTCGGACGAACATTAACCACCTTTTTCTCGCTCACTTTACGTGTTCTAACCCTTTATGAATCAACCCTTCGCAGGCCATTTAATAAGCGCTTCGTGAAAAAGGATCATGTTTGTCTATATCGACCATACTCAAAATCTGCGCATTTTCACATGCGACCACACACGCAATTAGGGTTCTATCACCTTGAACAGGTATGAGAGAGCGTATATCAGCGGCAGCATAGAGACAGCGTACGTCACCAGCACGAACAGAAGGGCGACTGAAAACGCAGAAAAAGATGAAACACAATTTAATAACTGTGCCATAGTGCCTTAGCGACAGCTCATTCGACAGTCATTCGTTTCCATCATCTAAACCAAGGTAGGTGAAGAACGTTATGTCCGTACCCCATGTTTCGGGGAATGTTCGGAACCCCTCGCGGGGGTTCATGATGACACAGATGAGGACCAAAGCGACGATCGGAACCAGCATAATGGCAAAATCGAACAGAAAGTTCGACGTTATATACGTGAGCCGGTTAACTCCGGACATCAACTGCACCTGTTAACACGAATAGGCAACGGATGAGAAGTTTTAGGCAACCCTAGGACAGAACATAACAACTGAAATCAGATGTCGTGAGAACGTCTGTGATGTTCAGTGTACTAGCGAGCTGAACGGGCCCTAAGCTTGCTTTGTATACCAATAATGACAAATGACTTATTAGCGCTACGGTTTCTTGAAATTTGAGTGAATAAAGGCGCAAATCAAAAATGGACGCATTTGCTTGGACGGGAAGTTTACTCACAAGTTTACTCTTTGTAACTCGCTCCTGGACGGGAAACATGATCGCAGCGCTGATAAGGTACGCGGCAACGACTGAGATGAAAACAATGGCTTGAATATGCACTGCAAAAGACGTCGAACATATAGCGAAGCAATTAGTACAGAAAGCACAGGCATCTAGGCGGGTCCGTTGATCCGCTTTCTTGACTGCCGCACATGTGGCTCTAGTATCCACTCGCGTTGCACAGAAAAGCGTAGTGACGAATACACGTGACAAAAAAAAAAAATGTAGGAATGCAGTCCTGAATCTGGAATCTGATAGAGAAATAGGATAAAGTCTATGACAACTAGCTTTGAAGCCTGTCCTGGTAGGAATTATTTGGCGAATCTGCTAAATCTATGTTCTAGTTAATTAAAAAAACTATTTTTCCAATATATGATTGACTTGGCATTACTCTTGACTGGCTATATATATATATAACCTACACAGGACCCCATCTAGAATTGGCGGTTGGTCGTGTTTCTCTCCCAGCGGCCTGTTGGTAACCCGAACGCTGCTGTTATCCATCCCGGTTATCTTTGTAAGCACAGCCTCTTGCCAGCGAGCGAGCGCTGCAGCGCCCATATGGTACGGTTCACCATTAAACCACAGCGTACGATTGCCCGCAGAATTTCCACCTGCAGACCATTGGGTTCTGTACTCGTTAGGGTTCGGGCGACCTGGAATAAAATTGTCGCATCTTTTTAATTAAAGGAGTTTGGCTAATAATGCGGTTCGAGGTCGACCGAGAAGGATGTTCGACATGCATGATAGGGAACGCGCGTATCTATAGAACAGCCCGGGCTTTTCGGCACGCCGATTATTTTTATCAATAGGTATGTTGGTCTATTACAAAAAACTGCGTGCCCGCTTGTACAAAATCCATAAGGGTCGTTAAGCGCTCTACTACCTACTACCATTTGTAGGACGTTGTAATACATATTGCGAGTGCGCACGTTGTCATCTCACGAACTTCTTTAATTACCGAGAATATAGATTTCAACTGTTCTGTGGACGGGAAACGCCTTCACCTTAGCCTTCGTGTCACTTTCTTCGTCGGGCTTTCAGACTTCTTCAACGCTTAACCTATATGACTTACCGGTTTTAATTAGGTATGCATTGATATCTTCATCGGGGAGTTTGCTCCATGCCACGCCGTCTCGTCGTAGGTTAGCGCCGTACCGAGACACGATGTCGTCCTCGAGTCCGACGAGGAAGCCCTTCGTTTCGCCGAAGATCTCCTTCAGCGAATACGTCACCGACTGAAAATTGTTGCCAGTCAATGCAGTTGTAGCAAGGCGTATGCCATCATTATCGGGTCCACCTCGTCTAGTCGTAGTAGCACACTGAACGTACTTGAACGGTATACAGTACACAAGTATACGAACATAAAACGAAATGTGCGACCTCTACTGTAGGACAGCTCCAGAAAGGCCATCACGTATACTAACCTGCGTGACATCTTCTTTGCTGGTATCACAGAAGCTACAGTAGCCTACGGTGAGTAGGATTGGCAGCATCACCAAATACCAGATCACCTTCCATTCGCGTCGTGTCACATGGAACCTAGCCACACGGAAGTTACAGACGAACACGTGTACATATTCAATAATGTTAAACTGGCTGGCGGACAGTGGCGAAATGGTCATACATTTTTGGGCGAGGCTCCGTAGATGTATCCACGTGATTGTTCGCCGGTGACGGACTAGACGGACAAGAATTGGGTATGAGCGCGGGCGGAATAAATTATACTACATAGAGTATAATATAGTACTAAGATCTGTGATGTGTATTGAAAATGCGTGAACACTGTAAAAGGTAAAGACATGGGAATTTGTTATCCGCTTTTAGCAGATTTCGAAATTGCCATTGACTGAAATATAGCAAACACGCCTGCTCATCGTTTATCCAGAGGGGAATGCTGAGGTACACGGTCGGGCGGAAGAATACAGCCATGGCTAAATTCATAAAAGTAACGGAAATCCCAGGGGTTGATGCCGTACGTTGCAGAGTGGCCATGATTTTGCAGGCCGGTCGTATTAACGACACACCAATGTCACTGTAAATGCTCTCACCTTTTTATGAGTAATCCTTGCATTTGGCGTAGAATCAGCTTCAGGCCGGAAGGAATACGTTCGAATTTGGCGATCGTCTCTGTCGTGCGAGAGTCCCCATCGACGACCGCCGAACAACCAACGGCAACAACTCGTTAGTTATCCTTTCAACACATTAGCGTATGGTACGCATACGGCCAAATGCCTGCTCATGTGATTTTCTCTGGATATATATATACATACATATAGACATCATATTAGTTTGAGACCGTTGTTGTCTTTACTGTAAATGTCGACGTGAATAGAGTTACCTTCGCCGCCGGTTAAATGAGGCTTGCTTTTGCTATCACTAGCAGAAATGCCGACTTCATCGTACTCTTTGATTTTCAGGAAGACATCCTCCATCGTCGTAGCGGAGATGCCGATACTTTCGATCTACAGAAATTTATACAAGAATTTAGGATCCCACGCGGGTTAGCTTAGCGATTATATACAACAATGAGACCGACGTAGGTAATGCCAGTGAAACCGCAACTCATCGAATACTACCGACGAAATTAACGAAAGCAAGCACCCGTTCACTTTCATGAAATATGCGAAGATTCGGTATTTTCAAATGATCTCATTTGAGAGTACAATGTCGCAAATGCAGGATTTTGTGTCAAAATCATTGCGCCAGCGACAGAACAGCAACACTACCGCTATCTATAACAGCAGCAATTAACAACGACAGCAATAAAGAGTGAAGCTCTATGCGCATATATGTCAAGTGCTTGGTAAGCGTACCCCTAAATTTTCCTTATTTTGTTCGAGTTCTTTGAACAGGTTTATAAGCGCGCTGGGCTCCGGGAAGCCGATGTTAATGCAGAACTCGTAACCGAGGTTCGACGCGATATAGACGCCTTCGTCAGCCTCCAACAGGCGTTTCACCTGTGTCAGGGCGCGGTGAACATCCGTCGTTTGCGAGCTCTTAGTTAGGGTCAGCTTATAGCCGGTTTCTGTAATGCAACATAACCCAATAAGGTGATTGTCCCAGGTCTCGTCTATGGGGCGCACCTAATTGAATGATCGATACTAGACAACGCTGCCCGACTTTTCGTGACTCAAATAGGCCACGTTAGGTCAGGCCTGGCGGACGGACGGATGCTACACGCGTTCCGCTTCTCCAAAAAACGGCCGCTAGCGGTTTTATTGGTTACGCAGAGCATCTAGCGAGGTTGAGCAGCTCGCAGGGCGGAAGTTCACGTACCGAATTTTTTCTTCAGGAACATCGGCGAGCCAGCACACATAAGGTGTCCTTTTGCCACGAAGGCAATTCTGTCGCCGAGTACGTCCGCCTCCTCCATATAATGAGTTGTCATAAGCACCGTTCGGTGTAGACGCTCTTCCTGCAACATGGCCCATGCTTCCCGGCGGGCTTCGGGGTCCATTCCAGCTGTTGGCTCATCCAGAATCAGGATCTAGAACCGAAACGGGGCAGAATGACGAACGCAAACTTAGCTAATAAGACTCAGAGGACAGGTTAGTAGTCACACGGCGACAGGCCCAGTGAGTACAATTCAATTGAAGTATATACGTCCGTATGTTGATAGACCATATGTTGAACGACGTTCAACCACGCTGGCCTCACCTGACTTCCTCCGATCATGGCGTTGGCCAGACTGAGTTTTCTCTTCATGCCGCCGGAGAGATTCTTCGCGAGGGTGTTTACCTTCGGCGTCAGGCCGAGTTTCTCGAGAAACCTTTGAATGTCCCCCGCGATCGTACTCCTCGGCGCATCTTTGAGATTCGCGAAGAAGTCCAGATGCTCGTACACCGTCAGCTCGTTAAAAAGAACGTTGTGCTGGAGGCAAAGCCCGACACCAGCGCGTGCCTTGCGTGTCTCCTTGCGCACATTGAAGCCGTTGATGTACACCTCGCCCTCGCTTGGGGCGAACAACCCGGTGAGGATGTTCATGGCGGTTGTCTTGCCCGCCCCATTATGGCCTAGCAGCATCGTGATCTGGTTGGCGTACAAATCAAGTGAGAGGTCGTTGACGGCGCGCACTGGTCCGAAATTGTGCGAAACGTGACGCAAACGAATGACCGCCTGACCTGCATTCGGCGCTGGCTCCACCATTTCGAAATCTGCAATCACAAGGGCATACTTGAACGGTCGCCTGCGATCGTCATATTAGCAATATGTCAATAGGGTATAAGTCGAAGGAAATTCTGTGTAACGCTGACATGTGAGAGAAAGATCTAACTGTCAGGCCGGGGCCGACCAGGCTATCTTAGCCGTGCGAGATGCTTCAGTGTTCGAGGAGGTAAAAACTGTTGTCAAATGCCACCACCGTAGCGTAACGACCCCGTGTCAAGGGGAGGAGGGCTGGAGGGATGGAGAGTCATCAAGGAAAAGCCGGCTAATAACTGTGGTATTCTAGGAAGTTCTGACATTATCCTCAGGCTCAACCTAGGTCGAATATCCAGAGTATAACCCTCTTTCTCCGGCAATCGGTAAACGAAATGTCTAGTTACCTTCGAAGCTGTCCCTCGCCAATGGAGAGAGCAAACGCATGGACTCCTCCCTATCGCTTATCCAATAGGATTTTTCCAGGAAGAACAACGGGTGTTTCGGCATCCCGTACTGCCAGGGAATAATAGCATCCAGGTACAGTATGAGTAGAAGGTAGATTCCCCACGAAAATACCATGGTAAGCAGTAGAGATAGAGGTGTTACGTTGTCTCCTCGTATGACTTCGTCCGCTAAAGTGCTCCAATGAAGACCGACGCCTGAAAGTAGCAGTTTGCGATTCTCAGCTCTCACATGCACCATAGTAGATCAACTAGCCACAACTGTACCGAACGTAAAATCACTTTGCATTTTTACTGAGAAAAACAAAATAAAAAAAATACACAGATCGTTTGTCAAAATAAAATACATTTTTTAATTTGTTAAAAGCCGAATCGTTTTCACAATAATTTTTAAAACAGCACCGGAGAGTGTACGGATGTTCGAAATGTTCTAACCGTTGTTTAGATGAAGTTCGCACAGCTGGCTACAGTTTTAAAAAATCAATAAAACTATACGTTTGTTCAATGTTGCGCAATTCAGAATAAATTAAGAAATCAAGCAAAATCAATTGCGCCCTTTTTAATTTTGGTGTCGGCCTAACCTTGAACCGAAACGCTTCCCGACATTGCAATCTATTTGCTTAGAAATAATCGATTATTGATTGTTATCGTTTCTCCAACAAAAAATAAACGAGCCGCCATGCGTTAACGTCACGGATCAATTTCTGTTGCAATGAAAATTCATCGAACAAGAATCCATGACAAATTTACGTAATCAACACAAATACTGGTCAAACAGAAACAGCCACTCTTCCTCCTAGCGGACGCAGGACGCCAGCAGCAATCATATTCGGACGGTCGAACGAAGTGGTCACTTACCAGTTTCTTCTGTATACATGATGAGTTTCAGTAACCAGTAGATGCCGATGAACGGCGCGAGCGAGCTGACAACTTTAATACTGGCCGGTTTCGACACGTAGTCCATTAACGTGGACCCAATCGCACGATCGAGAAGAGCCGCAACCAGGACCCAACATCCCAGTACCGACAGGACAGTGAGCAGAGAACCGGCTTTTGCTACAGTCCGATTGGGCGTCGCCGAGATGTAACAGAAAACCGACTCGCGTATAGTGCGGGTCCAACAGCAGAAAAACAGTTTCAGGCGTTACGGTTGTCACTGTGCACTACACCAAACACCTAAGCATTAATTCCCTGCCGGACACAAGACAAATAGAACCTAAACTGGCAATGAAATTGAAAGCAGTTTGCCAGTGAAGAAAACTGAGAAACAGAGACCGAAAACTCACGCGAGTTGATTAGTGTGCACACTAGTAGGACGAACAGAATCGCTCCAATGGTAAACGTCACGAATATGCAAAATACTAGACTAGCGTCCGACAGTCTAATGGCCGCGTTCGGGCCGAAACACATGCCAGCCGTCAAAATGAGGCAAATAGCAAGGCCAGGCACCAGTCCAACGAGAACTGCGTTTATCCAGTACACCGCATCCGACAACCCCATCATGCGCATCATTTCCTGTCGTAGAAAAACAAAAAGAAAGAATTATTCGTGTAAAAAATGCATCCAAGCAAAAATGACAGAATTTCCCATCTACATGTGCAAAGTGCCGAAGAAACGAACGTGTGGTTGTGGGGTCGGGATTAAATTCAATTCTTCAACGACCCTATCGGTCTTGAGCCTAGAACTGCTTTCGAACCACTTCGAGCATCGTGAGGACGAGTGATGTAGCGCACACGAAGGTGTGCGCTTCCAGCGAAACGTATCTGATCAGCTCGCCTTCGTGTCATAGGCTGCTAGGAGTTTGAAGCGAATATCCGCATTGTAATTCGACAGAAAAAAAACCAACAAACATTTGGGATCAATAAGGGACGCTACCAGCGACGACGCCATACTCGGACATTTGTAGTGCGACCTCGTAACAAAAGTCAACAGACTGCTGGAAGCCGATGAATGTCAGGTCGGATGTACAAAATCGACAGAGGTGAACTGTGAGAAGTATAGTTAGATGTACGTATGTAGATGTTTATTGTACGTATGATTCTAAACCTGCAGAAGCTGAGGAGGAAATAATTAACTATTGTTGCGTTCCCGCCTCAGACTGACTTTACACAGGTTTTCTTTAAGTCACACAGGACCCACTTGAATAACACATTAACGTATTTTCTATAAACAATTTAATATAGATATAGTTTGCCGTACCCCGGAGCAACGCATGCCCTCTAGGCCGCAGCAAGCCGTAACAGAAACGAGGCTCGTAAAGTTACGAGAATCGCCATACAATAATGCTCCAAACGCTCGGTCAAAACAAAAACCTCGATGTGGTAGCAGACCACGCCAACTTTTTTGTGCACGTACCCTGAGACGGCTCTTCTTTTCGGTGATGTTGTTCTGTGCAAATGTAGATAGGAAAAAAAGAAAGCACAGAGGTATTAGGGATCCGGTGACGCTCCCAAACACCGAATAGAACGATGGCCCATGGAGGGGCGAGTCATCTGCAAAGTACTCCAGGGAAGGAAAAGGCCGCATCCGAGGCACCATGTCTTCGGGCAGAGTTTTATTGTAGAAGTTTAGGTGGGCCTAGAACAAAACGAAACGACAAGATTAGATCGGAAGCTCACGCGAAGAATCAAATCAGCCGAACTTGACGTGAACTGGCTGTCACCTGTCTATATTTAGTTAATATATACCTGTCTATATATAATAATTAGTTTATCACGCCCTCGGTTTGCTACGAACACATTAGGAAGCAGGTGGCGCCAACCGACGCAGGCGTTTCTACGAGTCCCCATATGCAACTACAGCGAAAGCCACTCTATCTTGAGGTCACTCACCTTGAAGATGGCGTACATCGTAGGCCAGAGTAACGACCGCTCGGCACTCGGCGTTAGACTGCGTTCTTCGTAAAACCTCAGAGGTCTTGGCGTGTTACTGCTGAAGTCGAACTTCTCACCAACTCCCATCTCGTAATTACGACTGAACTGCAATGTGTACGCGAGTTGGCTCGGATTCGTGTCGCTCGCAAATGCAATCGCGAGGTCGATGCCCGATTCATTGGCCAGAAACTTGTTGAGCTCGGGGACGGTGGTGAAGCTCCTTTTCCTTGCTGTTGTGCACCCGAAGAGACGGCAATCGAAGACAGCGTTGGCAAACATGGGCAGTGAGCACATTCAAATGAGAACCACTGACCGTAAGTTCAGTTTGGGTCTGGGGTCTGACCTGTAAAGTGTATCTGAATATTTTGTCTACCAAACTCTGCTAGCCGAAACGTTTGATCGCTTTCGGGGAAATTCGGAAGAACGGGGAACTCAATGAAATCGTAGATAAGCAGAGCTGCACTTCGTTTGACCATGCGCTACATCGTTATGTATGCCCACTGCATGACCAATTCGTAAGGCTCATGTTAACAGTTATAGGAAACTTGTGACGGTACTTACGCGCCGGGAAGGCCTCGTTCATGACAGTGGTGAAGTAGGCACCATTGGGTGCGTAAGCAACCCGAGACGAGCTCTTCAGCGCGACGTCGCTGGACGTGAACGGACCCATAGGATCGTACGACATTGCGTCGTGCCATCGCGCCTTCGACTCGCCGAAATTATTTCGCAGCACCATGGCGAGTACTGCAAGCATAAAATGACAATTATGCACAGAAATAGTAATGAGTCTTGACGCAATCGCACCGTTGGATCAACCGCATGCTACAGGGTTGACTGAAAACATTATATACGCACACACACTCTATCTGTATCATGCGCGAACTATTTTAGTCTATATTTAGTCGCGAAACTTACAGACGAGTAGCGTAGGCATGAGCAATTCGACGAAAAACACAAAATAATGCCGCTTGATCTTTCGGATGAACACATCCTTGTAGAGGAGTGTAGATAACTGTCGCCAAAAGCCCATCGTAGCTGCTGGCGTCTGCACCAACTTCCAGAAAACTCGATCCTTGACCAGGCGGCCGTTGGCTGATCAAAGCTGCGGCTCTACCCAGCCTTTCGCTCCCTCTGGAAATGCCGAAAAGCACCGATTTATGTTTTTTGTTGTTTTTGGTCCAGTGACCTGCCTAGACTAGTGGTTCTTTTGAAAGACATCGCTACAACTGGTTCTGTAGACTATTACTCATAAGCTGTCCGGATCGTAGCAACATGTGCGACGGTACATTTCAAGACATTTAAGATTCGAGAATCCACGGGCAGACATCCCACGTCGTTGCAATGCAAAATCCTACTTCAGTGACAATTCGCTACAGTATGAGATGATTACTATACCGATGGCCACGTCTATTCGGTAATGCGATTGATCTATTGAAATGACCGAAGAAATAATAAGCGATGGATATTGAGTCTTTTTGAAGTAAAAAACGCACGCCAGGAGTTTTTATTTTCCTCGTTTCGAGAAAGTTGTTACCACACGATCGGTGGTCGATAACCAGAGGAATGACACACGCTCAGGAAAAAGAGTCTCCTGTGTAGCCTTTTTAAATTATCTACAGTTCATGGCAATCTACATTATGGGCTTTCAAATGCGGCATGCAAGGTGAGTCAGCAACGGCTAGTTCACAGCAGAATCGCCGGCCCGAGAACCGTGAGCCACTCGTAAAATTGGATGTCTTCGCTAGCCGCATTTGTAACGCTCTCTTAGCACTGACCGAATCTTTTGTCAATCTAAGCATGTGACCCTTGATCTTCTGAACATTCTCTATCGAAAAAACGTACACCATTGGTAGATTCAATAGCTTTATGTGAATTAGGTGAACTATGGATCCCACACGTTAGTCTTCAAGACTAAAAGACTTTAAGACTTTAAGAACTGAAATTACATATCCGCGATATCGCCAAACAATATAGCCATACCCTCACGTAGGGCTTTGCCAAATGACTCAACAGATGACGTACGCTGACAGCAGACGAGAGGCATCTACCTAAAAGCAAATTTTAGTCCACGTTGATGGTAAACTATTAACATGACACGGACAACGCCTTCCATTATACGTGCACAGCTCTATTGTGATAAAAAGCTCTATAGTTTGCGACGCGTGAACGTCTATGATTTTGACTTCGACACTTCTGCGGAGCTTTAGGGTACGAACCACAAAGTTGAAGTCACTTCTCACGACTTACCTAGCATGGTATAAATCCTAATCATAAATGGTAGGTTACAGCTCGAAACGCCAGGAAAAGAGCGGTAAAAAGCGCACGGCTTTTGGGATGAGAGGTGAATTCTGCGGTTAGCTGTTGGATTATATTCGGTCTATTATTGTGGATGCCTTTTTCCGAATTCGCGGTCGTCATTCGACTGCCCAGCCAGCGTCGAACGATATGCGCGGCGGGAAAAGCACGTTACAGTCTGTAGGATCATAATCACCAGGTGATAACCACGCCCAAAAATGAAGTCCCACTTAACTAGTTGCGATATAAACTAGTCAAGTCAATATTTCATATTACTGGATTCGTTATCAAGTGATTACTGGTTCCTTGACAACTGACGTTATCAGATGATTCGCTACAAGAATCATAAACTGGGTTCATAAAACAAAAGTCGTCGCCACTCTTTATAATTACGGTAACAAGAGCCACGGTGGTGCATGAAGAGAAAAAAGCTATTTACAAGCATCAACTGAGCATTTCAAAGTCGGTAACGTAATCGACAGGTGGTTGAGAGGCTGGTCTTGGTACTGCTATTTGTAGTTGCTGTAAAATTCGAAGATTTCAAATGCTATAGTCCAGCTACGTGATCCGTGTTAAAAAAAAAGTGTACATGTAACAACGTGATTTATTATTTTCTCAAGTAGACGTGTTCATTCCAAATCTGAGCTATGGTCTTGTCATGCAGCCGATTCATCGGAAGTACACTGGACACCGTATACGGCAGTTTCATAGACATGCCATTTGCGGGAAAGCAACTCGCTGACAAAAGCTGGAACCGGTGAAATTTTTATCGTCAAACAAGCCGCTCACACGAGCAGATAAAAGGGAGACTTTACATAGCGAATAAGTGTAAACCAAACTGCACTTCAGTCGTACGGGGAAAGTCTGGCCACATACACTACATTGGCTCCTACAACAATTCACAGCTACTTTCGCGCGGCTTCGTGTGGAGGCGTCACTTAACCTGCGTCACGCGTATATTGCTTTCGATGTTCGATTGAGCGATGTTAGCGAGACGCTAGAAAACAGGTCTTACCCACTATGCACAGGACAAGGTATGCATTCACGTCACGGTGCTAAACACACGGATACGATGAAGTTTGACAAGTGTGTCTTTCGAAAAAAAGGAATAGCCTGCGTGTTATTTTCCAAGAGACTACTGCGAAGCCGGTCGACGTCGCCACAGCCTGACTGCTTCGACGATACGTCAGCCGTAAAAGAATAACTTCGGTGAGTCAGTGACTTACATTTATAAAATCCGTCATAGGAACCTGATGCAAAAAGCGCTACCGTGGCGGTTAAATGTTGACTGATGGTCAGCACTAAAAATATTTCTGGACAGCAACCGGCTACCAGTAACGATCACAACCGAACAATTAGCGGACCTAGAAAAAATAGAGAGAGACGAAGGAGGGAGGGAAAGTCGTACTGGTTATGAGAAATCGTCAGGAAAACATAGTCTTACCATGGCGGCAACTCTGCAGTTCCTAGAATTGTGGGATAGGATGTTTCACATCCTTTATATGAAAGTTAATTGACCGAGTGATTTTACTAGTCACGATATCAACTAGAACTCTGCCTCGGAAGTCATTTCCATTCGCAACACGACTAATATAAACAAATCAGGTAAAATGGTTATTTAAAGGCAAGAAGTTCAAGAAGGATATTAGTATAGCACTCATAGAAAAACGCATGCTATGTTTAATTTTACATTTTACAAAAGTCGGCCATCAACGCGGTGAAACGGCCTAACCAAAGGCTGTATCATGCTACAGCTGTTCGATTTTCACCTACGTGTGCATAAAGAAGTCCCATACGGTTTCGTTGATTGTTTCTTAATTTTAATAACAATACCGACACCAACGCGCAGAAACTTGTGGGCAAGTTGTCCGTGTTCAATAGATACGTAGCTTCGTCACGCCAAGACACTCCCAAGGCCAACTTTTTCCACTCAACACACTTGTGCCGATATTTTCGGCAGTGGGACACCTGTTTCTTACGCCGCACCTATTCAGCTCAGTTCTCGCACGGTTCCGTCGACTAAGTCACTGACGCCTAAACAACACTCTACGACAGCGACTGACAACTCATTTCGACACCGGAACCCTCCCAGAGTCTAAAGGCAGCGCGCACCGTCAAATGTTCATAATGTTCACCACCGTTCATAATGTTCACTGGCGATACCGAGTAGGAGCACGGCGGGGACATCAGCCCAACAAAAGCCTTCACACGATCCAAAGGGTCGGCCACCGACACGGCCTCGATGTGCACCACATTGCTGCTCCCAGCGCTTTGTAACCTATGACGATTAGAACAGCTTCCACAATTCTCCCAACAACACTTCAGCTGTCTGCGCTGCGCGTATATCCCTTTCTCATAGGTGAATCAGCCTCAGCCGTTGCGTTTGTAGATGTTAGAGCCGATATAACATGTTTGTTACGAGCTAATTGGATGACGACACATCGATCGCACGAACATAAAAACAGAAACTCTTCGCACCGGGTGGCCTTTACTGGCCGGGCTGAAAAGCCGTGCGAACAACAGCGTTTGCCTGGTTTTGAGATTGACGTATACATGGCAAACGCGGAGAATGCCGCGATAAAGTAGTTATTCGGAAGGACGATTTATTGGATACACAGATTCCAAATGCCCACAACAGGGGGCTAGCCTTAGAGGAACTTGCTAGCCGCAGCAGGTCTGGGTTGAGGTGTATCTTCGAGGACATCTTCAATATTGTTTCTTATGCGTTTCGTTGTCGCTATACAGCATCATTGGATGATATGAACGGGGTAGCCAATGCCGCTCTGTGCTTCCGTCATCGGAGATCTCGCTCTATACGTGAAAGTCAGTTTAGTCATACGATGTTCCTGTCAGTAATGCCAACATGAAACGCTTGAGCACGTGCGCAAGTAAGCACGTGTAAGTCGTTCCGTTATGGACATTCTTTTTCTATTATTATTATTATTATTATTATTATTATTATTATTAGAGTTACAACTACTCTGAGAAGCGGATTCTAAACGTTTGGAAGTTGCTAGTCAGCGCCGCATAACTACTCGGTAAGGTTATCCCAATGTGAGCTTCAGAACAATTGTCTTAGTCACCCGGCCATATTTGGATCCAATTTCAACTTCCGAGAGAGACACAGCAGCTCAACTGAGTAACGTTGAAACAAACAAACATTCGTTCGTTTTCAGTCGTTTATTCAAAATATACATCCTAACTGGCCACAGTATACTCTCATGTGTTGATAACTCAGACAGTCGCATCCGCCTTTTGCGCAGGTGTGCTCTGTATTGCGCACCCAGCACATTTGTAGACGCATGCGTATTCTCCCGGCTCGGGTTAGCTACTCCTAGGCTTCCGCTCGGTGTCGCATATTCTGAATGAAGTTCTGGCAAGCGTGACACCTAGATTTGCTCTCCGTTTTTTTCACTAACCTCATAGCCAATACACAAGTGTCTTTATACTCGTCGTATCAACGATACAACAGTCGATTCGAGGTTCGATGTTACTGTCAACCCTCGACAGAGAACTACGCCTACTTCTTCACCCTTTCTCTTTAAATGGCGATAAGAGTGTTAAACATTGCCTACCGCCAGTCAAGTTTGCCCGCTACCGTGGTGAGCATTATGTGAAAATCGCCAAAATTATGCGTGCTTCTAGTTTCTTCAGTCTTCCTCATGGTATTCTGAAAAAAAGAGGTTCAATTAGGGTTGTGGCTACCGCCGGCGTTAAAGCAGTGATGCTCAACGCCGCTCCACTCATCTACATAGACAGCAGCGCTCATTGCGGAATTTTTCTTTTTTTGAACCCTAGACCATTCTACTATGTCAAAATTTCTTGTGAAGAGACAATTCCATAGCTACACACGCAAGCAAAAGCAGCTCGGAATTTGGCAAAACATACCTATAAAAAATTGTGTACAAAATATAAAATGCATGTTACTATGTATCGCCGCGTTACAACTACCATTGGCTGACATACGAGAAATTATATGACCCGCGTGGCGTATTTCGGCGGCACCTCTTTATAAGCCGATGACGTTGTCAGAAGCCCGAAGAACAAACGGTTAGAACGTCATTGCATATAGTATTGCATCATACCGTTCTCGACTAGACGTTTCTTTAAACCTGACAATAACGACGCGCAATTAGCACCGACTGATCTACTGTTGTAGGTCCGAAGAGATTGACTTCCTCGAGAGAACCGTTGAGTTTCAGCGCGCCTATCCGTCGCTCCTTTACGTTCGATGCTAAAACTGTACTGCTATCGTAGTCATCAACTGGTTGGGCAGTATTATATTAATTAATAATTAATTAGTTAATCAAGCAATCTAATTGAGCAATCGATTAATCAAGGCTATGATCTACAAACACAAGTTCCTGTCTGAAGAAGAAATGCTGAGTGAAACATAGACACTCTTGATTTCTAGCCGTTCGTTACTGTACACCGATCGTATGGGTAAACAGAAACATTTAGTGAACAGGCTGATGTTCGGACTATCTTAGGTCGATCTACATTCAAAATACTTTACCTTGGTTTTGCTCAGTTGAAATTAAGCATCATTAAATTAAAAAAAGGCCCGCCTTGCATAGTTTGTTATGTGAGGCGCCTCCGAATGCGTTCATTCGATAGCTGACTATCTAGCAGACAGCCAGAACATCCCTTTTTATTTTGCTGAACACTAAATAACTCTCTCCAACCGCGAGCCTATAGAGTGCAGGGGCATTTCTTGTGGAATTTCTACCGGCCGTCTTCGACTCCGCTTGGTCTAGTCTGTGAACGGTGAGTATGGTTATGAGAGTCACGCGCGGGTCGACCGCTGGGTCGAGCTCGGTGGCTTGGTGCATTCGCATGCACTTTACAACCGGAGGAGACACGTAGGTGCACGGGTTCGATCCCCGCTGTTGCACATTTACATTTATGGGGTTCGTTTCACAAAGTAATACAACAAGCAGTATCGCGGCAGTTAAATGTTGGCTGATGCTGAGCCCTACAAATATTTAGATCGAGCGCGCGGAAATATGTAGATCGACATGAAGGATCAAAAACTCGTCAGGGACTATATTGGGTGAGACGGGTTGACGTGGTTCACCGAGCTTGTGACCTTCAGTCTCCTTCTCTGACACAGCAAATCCACAAATTAAACGCTCGCTTTTACGATTACTGCCTGACCTGTTTCTATATATATATACGACATGTTTCTATATAGGCGACAATTCTAGCTCACGCGAGGTTAATGTGCGACGTGCAAGCTAACTGTTTAACGCCTAGGTTTTATACATGTGGGTGGGCTGACATTCAATGGTAAAAAAAATTTTAAATTATACATAGCGGTGATGTGAGACGGTGGATTCAAGCGCCTATCCATCCGATGCGTAACATTGACAATTTGGTGCTTAGCAAAAATACTCATGATTTAATGGCACACAGTCCACAGGTGGCTCTGTATCACTACTATTACATCTAACTCACTGCATTAGTCTCATAGATGAAGTCGATTGCGACATCTACACGTTGTTGCAAGTTTACATTCGTGCGGCCCGTCTCACGAAGCAACGTGGAAGCGATATCGTAGACACTGAATGTTGGCTGATGGTCAGTCCAAACCAAAATGTATTTTCATGCTTATCCTCAACTTAAGCGGAAAGGCGGTAGACACTCAACGATGTGCCTGACATCTGCTCACAGAATGTACTCCAGTTTAACATAAAAAAAATAATGCACAGCTACCGTTAAACTTCTAGTAGTGACGAAGTAGCAGATAAGTGTTTTTTGACGGATATCATGCACTAGCTGCGTACTAGAAACGATTATCTGTTGCCGTGTCGCCATAATCACCATAGGCTAAATTATAAAAATATCAATTTTCGGGCTCAGGCTGAAATTTGCAAAATTTTAGCCGCCACGAGGCATGGCGTAAGTTGGTTCTTTGGTAACTTGTCGTGGTAACCACTGTTTCATCTTTTTTTATTGGAGTACCTGTAAAAATACACAAAATGAAGAGTAATGCTTATGAGGTCATTTTACTTTTGGCCTTAAGCAACCGTTAGTAGAAAAAGGTACAACGGCTTTAATTTCGAAGAAGTAGGAATAGATTTAGCGTAAATTAATTTATTGCCCCCAATGTTGTTTCGCGAGCTTCTGCAGGTTTGTCATAATAAAAAGGATACCATTTGACGCATGTTTTGCATGTAGGAGTGCAATAGAAGCGTGTCAAACTAACAATATTAACAGCGTGGTTCGTCTTCATTGCAGCGCCAAAACTGGTTCATAAACAAAAACAGTATGGCGAAAACTATCCGCCAGCCACGACCCAAGCGAGTGAAGCGCAAGTCCGTACGAAGGCTCAAACCATTTGATGAAAAGGTGACTTGGCATTTACTTTCGCCTTGAGGATGGCCGGCTGCTGTTTTCAACATTATAGAGCGACGGTCGTGTACACATTCGATTGCGTCGAATTCAATTCAGCCGTTACACCCTCGTCACAAATGTGATTGGTACATATAAGCTAAGCCATCTTCTCCATTAATTGAATTGTGGAAATATTCATTTTTGGGCTCAGGCTAAAATTTGCGGAATTTAGCCGCATTAGTCTACCTACGGCAGCTATATTAACAGCGACCGGCCACTGGTATCGGATACGTACATGAGCCGTAACGCCGTGTGAAAACCATTTTGCAGTTAAGCTAGCTGTAATGTGTCGTCGGCGTACTTTTTATTCGTTTATGCCTCGCGCTTTTTCCTCTAGATCTAGCCAGTTTTCCTGCAGCATGTCTGTTTCCACGCCACTTCGTCTCGAAACGCCTTTTAACCCGTGGTGTCTTCCGCATGTTTTCGGACGTCTCGTTGCCGACCAGGTGGATCTTCGGGATATGCCGGCTATCACGGTGGAAATACTCCAGTGGCGAATTCTGCACTATGGTCACAAAATTGTGAAGCGAGCGAGAAAGCGTGGCTATCAGGCAGTTACCTTTCGTGGTGAAACCAACTACGAAGTGCCTACGACCGCCCCTGACATCACAATCGATGTTCGTCGTACGTATCCGTACAGACACACAAAAGTTGCCCCGCAGGGCAAATACAATTTCGGTTTACAGCCCTTCAACGGTGTCAGCGAGTACGTTACATTACACTGTTCGACTGCCTGTTTCCCTGTGTAGATTCAGTGAGGTGCATTCTAGAGAGACGGACTAGAGGGGTATAGTTTGTGTACGAATGTCGCATTAAGAACGCCTGGGAAACAAGATCCTTTCGCAGCCCTATATTGGCTTTTTCTACTTCTGCCTTTTTCCCTTTAGATAACCCGTCCAGAACAGCTCTAACCTTTCCTCGGGCTTGTGCGTTAGCGTCGCTAAGCGTGTTGAAATCTTCGGAAATTTCTGGCATTCATAACCGCAAGCCAGAAATCGCGAACATCATCAACTTCGGCTGTTTTACGCTAGCGCGTCGATGTTGCGTGAGCGGCGCAAGGTACTTGGCTGATGGAACAAGTTTATCCTAAAATAACTATAGCAAACTGGGTTTATTACAGATTATAGTGTACAAATGCCGCCTGTATTCGTGTAGGATCGGCTCGATTTAGGCAATTCCCCTTCAACTGATACTTTATGTAAATATTCACCCCCAAAGCGGAAACTGTGCTTTCAAACTACAGTATCCGTTGTAATGCTTTTGGACTACTTTACTATAACGGACATGGTTCCGTGATGGTCCTTAAGCCCTGCGTACAGGAACATAAGTCTCAAAGTATATTTCACCACATACCATACCATAGTGCATTTATACAGCAGAAGCGCCTAGCTGACTGCCAGCCTCTAACAACTATATACATCTAGCACAAAATTAGTTAAGCTGCCAAGCGGCCATTTCGGGTGAACATTTCACTTCTCCCGTCACCGACTGACTGTTCCAGCGTATTCTAATATAAATGTGTTCCTGTTTCGTCAATGCACTTGTGCATGTGACATTATACCCCTTGGATGCCGACGACGGCCAGGTATCTGGGCAAATTTATCGCTCAGGAGATGCCTGACGACCATCCTGCCCATATTGAACGTGTAGGCTCTCATCCGTCGTACGGCTTCGTGGACGGCGACCTAGGTCAATGGCTGGCTGCGTTCGTCATCATGGACTACACGAGAATGCGCTCCCGTGGCGAGCTGCAGCACTTCGAGAATCTTTCGCCGGACAAGCCACTTGCGCATCTTCACGTCCCCCATGTGAGTAGGATTGATGGCCTAGTCTTCACCGTTATTTCAAGACAGGACTCGTTTTGTCTTCGTGTTGTTCTGCCTCTTCGTCTGCTACCCGACAGGCTCGTACGATGCATTGGAACATAGTGGACTGTGAGAAAATGCCGGACGGCGATCTTTTCGCTCATGCGACGTTCGATTAACTTATTTGACAAATAGCCAGATGAGCAACGACACTGTGTCCGAGTCAGCTAAATGGGTAACCTGCTTGAAAGCGGCACGCCCGTAGGGTCATATTCGTCATATTTAACCCGTAAGAATCAGCTGAGTCATGCTTGTTCTTTGGAGAAGGGCAGGATATAACTTATTCCGAAGGTCCTAAGTTAGACTACCAGGACAGTTGTTCTATCAATCTACCATCATGCTACCAGTGAATTTTCTTTATCCAGCTCAGAACAAAGGATCCGGTCAATTCCATATTTTTTTGGTCTCAAGAAAAATCTTGCGAGGCAACTGAGTCCTAGTTTTGCTCAACGTGGTAACAGGCAAAATATTACCATATTCCGATTTTTTCATCTACATTTGACAGAATTATCAATCTGCTTTTATTGCCAGATCTGCCGCGCGAACGCAACAAGTATATCTATTCGAACGACGGCCGATAAGAAAAATTATTGATCTTTCAGTCATTCGCAGTGTGCCAGCTTTTTTCGGCGGGTACTTATCTGTGCGTCTGATGTACTTCAGCCCCTCTACGATTTCTACCTCAGCGAGAATGTTGAGCCAAAGTACCGGAAAGTCACCCTGGATGCCGTAACCTACATGGGTTGGAGTGGCGGCGACAAACCGATCAGCTGGAGCGAGTTGATCGACAAAGAGTGCGAGAACGGCGTACGGATAAGTGCGAAGGACCGTGAAACCCTTGAGCGCGTCTTGAGAACGGCAAGGCCGACCAAATGAGGTTACAAACACAAGAACGCTATTCGTGGCCAATGTGGACAATATCTGCATTTGCTGACTACACAAATAGGGCGTCGGACGTCATCTGAAGGACCGATACCCTGCTAGCGCGTTCGTCCAAACGGTCAGACGCAACGCACGAGTTCGTTGGAGTTGCTTGTCTACCGACACCACGGACGCTGGCGAACACTGGTAGGTGACGGTTTCGAAACGAGATGGAGGAGCCAATGAGAAAGTCATTTCGCGAGTGCTATCCGACGAAGTTTGTTTGCCTTGCAGTATAGAGTTTTCTCTGTAACTGCTGCAACGAAGGCCACAGGTGTAATTTGTACCTTGTGACGCTGAGTTATAGAATGTACGGATAGATAATAGCGCTGCTGAAATGATTTAGTATTAAGAGAACGTTGTTCGGTTCCAGTGTCACACGTCATCTGTACAGACCGAAACTGGCTTCTAGGTAAAATACATGCCGTTGCAGATGCCACAATAAGCTGTATCGAAAACTTAACAGCATAAGCGATGACAAAAGATGCAGATGTGCTTTGCTTTTACGCTAATTTCGCTTTACTGCCGGTGGCTGTGCTAAACCGAGCGATATTTGTGTCGACTGAAAGTTGACGTTCTGTCGCGCAATGTGTGTACCATATTCATATCCACTACATGAAAGAAGCATAAAAGAGCAAACATGACCAAATGTTAGTTTGGCGATTGGACCTTGCAAATATTATCTCGCTAGCATTTACGTTTCACGTTCTGCATCGTCGTACAACAACATACGGTGCTTGTCGGCACGGCTAAAAATGGGTTGTGTGCCCTTGAGTTATGTTTGCTCAATCGAATTAGCTGTTCCTTTTGATTTTATGAACAGGTAATAAACAACGACGAGGAATAACGAAAGTGGCGATTCTCATCATTCCCCGGGGGGAACAAAACAAGCCATCGTGCGTTACGTGGCGACGTATTTGGCAATGGTAGCGGAACTGTTTTTCGTTGTTGCTGTTGTTGTTATTATTATTATTGTCACCAGTGTTGTTGTTGCTATTGTCGTTGTCGTCGTCGTTGTTGCTGTAGTTAGTGGTGGTGCTGGTGTTTGTGGTGTTGGTATTGTTGTTTCGCTGTTTACAAATAAAAAGAAAAACAAGATTATTACTGGGTATTTTTTCAGCCTCAAATAAGGATCCCTTACGATACAAGGAGTAAAAGCACTATTTTATGCGCTAAGGTTAAGCCATCCTGGTAGAGGTAATGTTGAAAAACGGTTCCTCCAGTGTGATGTGCATCAGGCGGCGTGAGTTTTAGTGGGTAGGTCCGCCTACAGTGGAAGTCCCACACTACCCGGCGAATACTTTGTTGTGAAGCCGGGTGCTCATGAGAGTTTCTCCGTCGCAAAAAAGGTTAAGCCATCGACGAGAACACTACGCTTACCAAGGCGACAAAATTGTGAGATAACGCATAGCATTTAAAGGGAACAACTTCAACACGAGCGTGTTCTTTAGGTATTTTGACGACTGTCGGGCCTATCCATTTGACCATAGGAGACCTCGGAACCCACGCACCGTAAAGCCCCATCCAATCACTCATTGGTGTCCTTTGGGGTGGACAATAAAATGAAGCCGATCTTACTCGTATTTTCAATACATCCGAACAATTGAAAGTCTCCACGACCTTCGCCATGTTCAAAGGGCGGTTCAAAGCATGCTTATGATTACTTCTATTTTGAAACGAAATACCGCTTTCAACCTACATGGGGAGTTCCCAACTTATACGATTCTCTTTACAACGAGCAATAGCTGACGAGAACAATTTCATATATTTGCTAGGCATGTCGGAGTCCCAGTAATGCAGTCCGGTTCAGTTGTATTCAGTGCCTTCTGCCTTTCTAGCGTACCGCACGCGGCAAAGATAAACGTTAAGCTCTTCTTTTTTAATGCGATGCCACTCTGGTCGAATGGCTTTTTCAATGGTTAGCCTGCATGCACCAACACCAGTGAAGTGAAACGAATTTCATTTGCAAGCGATGTGGAGCTCCGGGCGGCCAAACGGACTCAAGTATTCAAGGAAGCTCGGCGGTCCAATTTCCTTCGTATACCAGATATCGATAAATTTGCACCATGTCTCGCCATTCGGGCTTATTGGGCCTACCGTGGTAAGCCGTTATACGCTATCAACGACGAGCTGCTGCGACCATTAAAAACACCTATAGCGTTTAACCAGTTAGTTGGTCGACACTGTAAAACGATTTAAGCTGTGTGCATTATGCTAAAGAAAAAACTTCACTGGCGAGAAACCCCTAAGAACATCAGTACACGATGCTTACGATAACCTCTGTCACATGCGAGGCATACGTACGCGAATCTAGTCGCTTGGTATATGTATGTCAGGGAACGTTGTGCTTAAATTGCATGTTTTAATTGACTTCATTACTTTATTTACTTGATTCGCTTGAACTATTCGGTTCACCTGAGTTAGACACGTAAGCCATGCACGGGTGATTAAAGATCGTGACCCATGCATGCACCGGCTCATCTTGAAGCTCATCCATGCATGAGTAAAATTAAAGACTACGCCTCTACGCTTGGAGTGAATGGAACTCAAAGCCGATATAAATTATAAATGACCGAGAACGAATACAACAAATATACAGCAAAAAGCAGATATATATATATATATATATATATATATATATATATATCATTGTCGAAAGACAGTATTCACGTATAT
>MNPL01014073.1:0-24734 GCA_002081605.1 Tropilaelaps mercedesae | reverse complement strand
GTTAACGAACACGACGACAACAACGGCGCCAACGGCGGCGGGGGCAACCGCCATCGAACAGCCGCTCCCGCCGATCAAACAACATCGCTATGGCTCCCCACTCGAACGCGAGCGCCCGTTTCGCTAGCCCCGTTCTCGCGTGCCGAGTCGACGCTGTGCGGCCGAATGCCACCGCCATAGCTTTTTTTATATGTGTGTGTGTGTGTGTGTGTGTGTGTGTGTTAACCGTATTCGCGCCGTTTGCAACACCGAGGGCTGGCGCCATCCTCTGGAGCAGCATGGCCGCAGCAAAGGGCACAAAGCACACTCGACTTGGGAGGCCAGATTGCGCCTACTCTGTTAGCACCGCACAAATATCGTCTCCCAGGCCGCCAGGTCTACGCCACAACCAACCGAATCGATATCGCCACCCCGCTCATTCATTGCGGTTGCCATTTATTGTTGTTGCTGTTGTGATTGTTGCTATAAATGGTATTCCTATTTGTTGTTAGAATTAGTATTGCTATTCATTGTTTCTGTTGCTGAGCTTGTTATTGGCTGTTGTTGTTGTTGTTTCTGGTGACGGTAAACACTGATAGTGGTGTAGACGTGAGAACTGCAGGACCAATCTCTATTCCTATCTCTCTCTCACTCGGCGGGCACAGCCATGTCCGGAGACGCCCCCGCAACGTCCGCCATAGACAGACACAGCGGACAATCTAAAAAGGATAAAACCTAGATAAAACCCACAGATACAGGGATTACTCCGAAAGGGGGGAAACGGAAGAGCCACTTTATCACACATCACCACCATCACTAACAGCAACAGCCGACCACAACATCAACAGCACCAACAACAATGACGACACCAATAACCATCAACAACAACAACCCAACTACCAACATAATCAACAACAACGACGACGACGACGACAACCGCCGCCATCAACATTAGTAGCGTCAGTATTTGCGTCACGGGAGCGTTCATCGGTTGTTCTGTTACGGGCGACAATTAACGGGCCACAAGGGGGGGGCGGGCGGAGTGTAGGCTTCACTACGCAATGACGGGGCCCCCGGGCCTGCGGCCATAGGCATACGCCGTCCGGGCGCCAGCGGCTCAATCCACCATTTGCCCCCGCAGTAGACTCTGTCGCCAGACACACACACACACACACACAACAAACAGCACACGAAACACAGGAACACACACGGTACACGCCAACGGCAGTCACATTATACAAAGCACAGGGGGGGGGGCGCCGTCGTCACACCAAAGTCGCGGTACACCGAAATGAGCGCAACGAAACTCAACAAAATGAAATCCGAAAAAAATGGAATCACTGAGCTTCGGATTTGACGAAGAGGCCGCCCGTCTCAAACTCGTCAGGCCAGCTATGACGCAGTCACAACAACACCGACACAGACAATCGTCGAATAATTGACTACTGGCAACCAGCGTCCGTCTTCGAAATGGGGATGCAGCCCCCTTCAAGCACAGCGAACCATAAATAACTACCTCCCACAGCTCCGTGTTTTTGCCCTCGGGTCGAGAACACCCGATGGGTCGACTGTTCATCGCCCAATTTCACACGTACTATGGAACCTCGCAGACCCTCAGGTCCCCGTCCCTCCCCGTTCGAGATGGCCCAGCGAGACGGCACCAACCCGACCCAATCGCCATTCTGGCTCCTGACTCTTCCCGAAGATCGTCGTCACTGGAGATCGCCGCTGACCCTGCCGTGACGCTGGCGAAGTACCAGCATCCCAGCGTACAGGTCGGGCCCACGGCCTGGGGTGTTGGACGGAAAAAGGACAGCACCTCGTTGAGCAATGGCATAAGCACAGACCCGCAGTACGACACGTCCCCCCCAACACGTCCAGCGTTCTGCAAATGCACGAAACATTGCCGACCGTAGCACAAACACATCGTCCCACGATGGAGTACCAACCAACGGTGGGGTAGACCGGGGGCAAAAATACACCGTAAAGTGGTGGACAACACAGTGAAACCATCACGGAGCCACCACGGGGGCGAAGCCCGGCCTGAGGGCCCCGTTCGGCCCACAGCCCCAGCATTGCCCCCTCCTCCTTCCCTACAAAACCCACCAAGAAAGCTGCAGTTCGCCCCCATCTTCCAGGGAACTCCGGCCGAGCACAACTCCCCGCACTAACTCACACACACTCACACGCCGAGTTACACACGATAGTTCGTTCACTCACACAGAGACACAGACACGCGAACACACACACACACACAACACACACACACACACACACACAGACACTCACCGAGTCAACCTGGCGAAGACAAAATTCCACCCCGCCGGTGCGTTCCTCGGAGCAAAGACGAAGTCTAGTCGACGACGGTGGCTGCTGCACCCGCAGCGAGAATCGTTCTTCGGCCAGGTTCGGGCGGATGGACGCCGACAGGGGCCACCCGGCGACACGACACGGCACCGACTTTTTCCCCGTGCGGGCGGTGCGGACGGGGGCAGAGTACACACTCACACAGGCACTCCGTGCACTCAGCGAACACGAGCACAGCGAAGCCGCTCAACAACACAAGATGTGCAGCAGATTCTGCTCGGGCGGCAAGGGACAGCGTACCTAGGTGGCGCCACGGTCGGGACATGGCCGCTTGTCAACAAGCGCGACCGCCTTGTAGCCCGCCAATGGGTAGGCGGTAGGGCGGTGGGTTTGACCCAGGCCAAGTGGGGGCACAGACGATGGAAGCGGTTATGGGATAGGAATCGGTATATTTTTGAGGTTCCGCCGTTCCGAGATGGCGGAGGCGGGCGAAACACTTGTCGATCGGGTGGCGAGTTGAGGAGGCGACGAGGGCCGAGTTGTCTGCATTGTGGCGCCTCGTCAGTGAAATGGGCGCTATTTCGAAGGGGTGGAGCGGAACCGGCGGGGCTCGGCGGCCACCGGTTTCGTTCGCTGGTATGAGGCTGTTAGGCGGAATCGATTCGGGTTTTACGGCGAGAGTGGCCTGTAGTCGGTCGGTCGCTGTCGCAGATGGGCAGCGGTCGATGCTGCTGCTGTTGCCGGTGGTGGTGGTCGTTTTCGTTCTCTTTTCAGTTGTTATTTGTTTGTTTTTGTTTGTTTTTGGGCTCTTCGCCGTTGTCGAGGCGGGCAGTGATGAATGCAGCTGAGGGTTGAACGGCGCTCGTTGTTTGGCACGCGTGAGGTTTAGGTAGATGTTGAAAAGGTTTGGTACATGAAAGTGTGCGCGTGCGTGATTAATCCGGAAGTCTAACCAGCGAGTCTCGACCCTTTGTAATAGTCGAGGTAGAGATATTGTTGAGGGATGGGTTATATAGTTTTCATGTGTATTGCTGGTGCATGCCTTCGGTGGTACGCTGTCGTATGGGTTGTGATCTTTTGGTTTTCTACATTGTATTTTGGTGCTTTCTGCGTTGCTTAGTTATTACAGTGAGATTACACAGAATGAGATTAGCCGCCGTACTATTTAGTATAGAGTGTAGTTAGCACGCAGATATATATATCTATATATATATATATCTATATATATGTATATATATATATATATGTATATATATATAGAAAGGAAATGTTACTTATGCTAGATAGATAGGAAGTCCTGACAAGTTTTCTGTAATCATATTATTTTAGATGTTGACGATTGACTTTGTTGGCAATGCTTGTGCGTGTTGCTGATGTGTATAGTTGCATTTAAGATAGTTTCTTTTAAAATTTAGGATCGGATATCCTGTAGAAATACATGCAAAACAAATACACACAAGCTAATAAAAAAAAGTAATGCTAACGATATAACTGATAATAACAATATTCTATATTCTTTCATTTGCCCTTTTATGTTCCGAATATCTCATTTGGCGACCAGTATATAAAGGCTCATACAATCATTTGCGAGCAATACCATATATGCAATTATATACAATTTCCTCACTACTACAATAAACCTATGTTTCGTCTGTCCTACATCGATGCATTCGGCGCCTACTTATTGCGCATATTTCAGTCGACTTCGTGCATAGCGCGTACGCAACGCAAAATCTTCTCTCAGTATTTTATTCTTAATCTGCGCCCGTTTGCATTCCGCTTCACTCCAACTCAACTTATTTAACGCAAGCTAAGATACAGAAAAATTCTGAAGTTGAACTCCTGGCGTCCCAGCACGATGGGGGCTCAAAGGCGATTTGTGGTCACGTGAACGGACGCCTTTTCACGCTGGCTCAGCTCCTGCGCTTATCGACGCCATGCTACAACGAGCAGGGGCACGTGCGATTCTTATAGTAACATCGAGTTGAGAAATGGCTGCAATGGAATCGAAAATGAATTTAACGAATTGACACTGAAACGCGGTATTGTAGAGGTTTTTAGCGATCGCCCCATGAGAAAGGTGACAAATTCTGGTTTCTGCGTTTGAATAATGAGACATTGCGAGTGTTATTAGACGAATTTGATCATTCAGAACAATAACTGAACGACAAATTAGAAACACCCGGAACTCCGTAGCGTATTTATACCACAGTCATTTTCTAGCATCTTTAAAATGGCGTTACTTCATACGTCTTCGAAACGCTGAGAAACTATATAACCAATCAAAAAACAAGTTCTTTCAAAAGTTCTATCATCTTTGGCATGATTGGAGCTGCATAAGTATCAAAGTGATTACGACATAAAATACAACCGCACGAACAGATGCTTGAACTGCGACACTTTCTGCCTGAATAGGCTGAACGCCAGAAAGAAATCGTTCCTTGCAAAAAACTCGAAGAAACAACTCTCTATCCTGGTTGATCCACCCCCTTCGAAGACAGCTTTCCATACCGTCCCCTAGCTGCCTTCGAGACGGAGTTCCTCGGTATAGAAGAGAGCGCCTAACACACGGAAACGGTGTCCGCACACAAACAACAGATGCCAAGTAGACTCAACGCAAGGAAAATTCGCGCCCACGGCTATGACCCGAAGTTCAAAATCGTTTTAAACGCAAACTTCAGTTGGTCGCGCACACGGTAAATGTCGAGCGCGACTGCCCTTCGTCTTGTGATGGCGCCTCGTTTATCTACTAAATGCAGTTGGCCATTGGAGAGATCTCTCTGCTGCTCGCTCATAGAATGGAGCTCATAGAAAGTGGCTGTCTCTTAATTCGGTAAAGTTAGACTTCGTCAATCGATAGAAATCCGAGTTGAAGTGTCGTCAGTGTCTCGATTTATGGCGCTTGTACGATAGATGGTCGCTCTTCATGCTCAAAGTCATTGTTTCTCTTCGAAAATGTGCAGTCTATACATTGCTCTTGTTTAGCAATTTTTTGTTTTGATTTGACAGAATAGGTTGCATATATATTTAAATATATATATTATAGCGGCTCCCAGTGTTCGACCTGTACGAAAACATCGTTAAAACATGAATAGTGACTGGTTTCCATACGACCAATAGAGCGTTCATTTTGCATGCGCCACTGCAGTGGGGTAACGGGATGTGTAAAATATGCATGGAGCTAACAGATCAGAGATATCTGAATAATTTCATTTCACTACATTAATAATCCTTGTTGTATTTTCATACGCAAAGGAATTTTTGTAAAATTGGTTTGATAAAGCATCCGCATCTCTGTATAACACCGACAAGACAAGCATTTTTTTATTACATAATTGTAAAAGTTTATATATAAAACAGGTCTAAACTGAAACTCGAGAAAGATTTGTAACATCACATACATACAACCGGAAAAACATAATTAAACATGCGTATATTACAGGTAAAGCTTGTACGGTAACTGTGACATTCCATCAAAATGTCATACCTCATTCTTTCGGTGGGTGATAGGAAATAAAAAAATGTAATATTTTATAAAGAATCGTTTGACTGCACTGTTGTTATTGATTTTCGCTCAGCTTTATCCGCACGGTCTCAAGTATGATTCAAGGCACAATTAAAAACTAAATATATTCTATTAACCTGACAATCGAAGGGCATCGAGTGATAATTGAATACTTGCCTAATTAGAACAATATTAGAACTGTAAACATACAGTAGGAAGTATGTGAGCATTACTTATCGAATTCAAGAATGTATATGCTAAGCGGTAAACCGCACCGGGTTCCGTTTCCGTACTTAGGTGCATTCTAGGTGGCTTTGACGAGGTTTGCGACCAGTTAGGTCGACCACCTAAAAATAGAATGGGAAGTCATGCTTCTCAAAGCGCGCCGAAGAAAAGATGTAGCCTACACTGTGGGTGTGTAAGTGTGTGTGTCTTTGTGCGTGTGTGTATGTATGTATGTGTGTGTGTGTGTGTGTGTGTGTGTGTGTGTGTGTTATCAGTCAACTCTGCAGTATGCCTGGTGGCTCCACGTTAGTGTACTGTGTGCCCAAGAAGGCGTCCGATACTAAAGCGATGCAGGAAGGCGGATGAAGTTCGGCTGTTACGGCTGGGGTCACAGTTTACTTTTAGGCGTTGCCAGACAGATCGTTCGTCTGAGCTAGATGAAATTCAATGTATTCCAGCTGGCCCTTAGCATTAGCGCCTGGTACGCTTCAGGGCATGTCAAAAGCGCCTCTAAGTGCAGCTCTTCGTGGGTCTCGGGCGGGTGCAAACTGCTAGCTGATGGATCTTACACTTAAATGGCACTTTGCGAGTGATTTAATCTCATTGTACGTCGATACGAAACGTGATCATACTTGTTCAATATTACCGTCGACATACATGAAACCAGCAAACTTCATCACATTCTTGTTGGATTAATAGAAGTAAAATAGCTCAGATGCATATATATATATATAGAACAATGTATGTTCCTCTGCATATGGAGTGGTGGTGGCCAGCTAGTTCCGATAGGCCACTTCGACTACGGACTCTGCACTGCTATTCATCATAGATCCGCAGTTTTTCCTCAAGAAGTAGTGCTTCTTTATGACAATGGAACCTAATGACAATGGGGTGACGCTGAGAGTGCGAAAATAGTCAATGGCGCGTGCTTGCTTGAACTACCGTTCTCAACATTGGCAAACAATGATAGAGGACAGCCTTCGGTTACGGGTGACATGGCTAGGCACTCCCTAGCCGTGGAAATATTGACCGTAAGATAAGTGTGCGAACAATGCATGACGCATCTCTATTCTACGCCAGGGCATTTGGCGACATTTGCCTAAATGCTCTGGCGTATTTAGCGAAGGTGTTGAAAAAAACGCCCAGAACGAACAAAAGTAAAGCAGGCTTTTGATGATAAAACTAAACGAAATATTAGTAAAAAAAATCAGAAAGATTACAAAAAGTGTGAATGCGGCTTTTGGTTAGTTACCTGTCACAGCTGTATCGCATCGCTTCGAGTCTGACGGTCAAGGGAATGAGGTGGACTCAAACCCTACCTAGCTTCTTCGCTCAGTTGGTTGAAACATCCCTTTGGAATTAGGCCAAGCACTTCCCAAAGAAAGGACAACGCAATATTGACCAGGTACGTTTGGCTACGTCGGGAGTACGCGATCGAAATTATCGATAGTGATATTGGTTAATTTTATCTTCTTAAGATACCATAGCGCAACTGATCATCGTTTTGGGGAATTTTGACGACCTTTTCACGTCTGTTGGCTCTTGCAATAAGATGCGAGAAGTACTTCAGTGTCTTCCTATTCGTTCTAGTTTGGTGCGTTAAACGTAGGATGACATTGATTGGTTTTTTCCCAGAGCGTTAACAACTTATTAGATGGCAGTGAGTGAGAGTCAATATTTCCTATAAATCAATGAAATATATGGTTGGAATTAGGAAAACCGGTCTTAGTGCAAACACTTCGAATCTCGGTATGCTTGACCTAGATAACCCGCTCCTTCCGTGTCACTCAATATCCTGCGGATATGTTAGCACCTGATCTACAATCCCAAAGCACACGTCTCGTTTCAGTGGCTTAAATTCGATGTACCTTTCAAAGTTTACCTATTAGCAATAAAAACACAGATTCATCGAGCTCTACCCAGGAACTTAATATTTTTCTCAATTACACTTTCATGTGGAACTTGAATTCGTCTTGGAGACAACGCCCGGCTTAATTTTTTTAACCCACCCCTCAACTCTATTTGATCTTCTGTTTTGTCCATTCACTCGAGAAAAATAGCGACGCATTTCTAACTATCAAACTCTAGCCATTAATCAGAAGTGCATAATAACAGTCGAACGCTATGTCAATATCAATGACGATAAAATCAACTCAACAGAGAGGTAGGTCAACAAAAACGCGAGTGCAATAACAAAGGAATGATAAAAAAAAACAAACGCGTCCAGAAGAGGGAGAAAGAGAGAGAACTGAAGAGTTATAGAAACGCCCTCGTAATCATTAAAGCCTACTGGTGCAAATAAAAACATCGTCACTGTTTCCATCATCATCTTTAGGATCTTGATAACAACAAACAAGTTAATTTTATTTGCTAGCGTCATCAAACCAAGTTATCGATATTAATTTAAAAAAACAACGAGCCGGACATGCTCAGGTTGAACAGCCGGTAAATAGCCGGTCGTCGAACTGGTCGATTAGTCACTAAGACCGCACGCTATTTCACCATCCCCTTCCATGTCAGCCAGCCGTTTCCTTAAAAGCCCCTTGTCCTGCGTCACTGTCGTCGCTTTCGGTGTCGTAGATGAAGTCATCGCCTCCGCCGGATGCTCGTCGGGTTCCAGCAGCCGCTGCTGCCTGCGACGCAATCGGGGGGGCGAACCCCGTGTGTCCAACGTTGGCCAAGACTGTACCGGCCGTCGACAACCGGAACTTCGACTGATTTCCCATCCGGTCGACGTCGTCGTCCAGATCATTTTCGCTGTCCGATGAGGGAAGCTCCTCAAGGCCAAGCCGTTTCATGGCCGCAGTCTCGCGCTCGATACGCTCGGCTTCTTTCGCCTGTGGAATTGACAAAGGTAGGTCATGCAATGGCTGAACGAAACGGTACGGTTGCATTGCGGTCGGGTTGATCGACAATATTTTAGGCACATAGATCTGACTGACACTGACAGGAAGGTGTGTGAGTCACGGATGCGAAATTAAAGGAAGCCGGAAATCACAAACGCCGGTGACGCACACAATCCAAACTTACTGATTGAGCGTGTAGGAGCGTGTTGAAACAATGTCCAGATTCACCTACCTTGAGGACGTCCTTTAGTTGATTGAGCACCGGCGGCGCGAGCGACGCGCCGGTTGGTTCTCGATCCCCGAAATCGCGGCTTCGGCCCGCAACGTCGACCTTGTCCGCGCGGCGAGCCTTTTCAGCCCGCCCCACGTACACTTCATCATGCTCAGGCTCCGATGAGAGGTTCTCCTGACGGATGTCGCTGGTCCCCCGCTCTGCCGCCTGCTCGACGCTTGCCCGACGCGTGGCCGTCTGCGATCCCGACCTTTGCTGTCTCTTGTTATTTACCCTCAGCTGGAGGTCGGCGGAAAAGCTGACGCTCTGGGTGAGGTTGCCGTTAAGGATTTCTATGAGCTCGTTGACCGCGTCGAGCGACAGGACGCTGCCGGGTTCCTGGCCCTCCTGTATCTCGTAGTGAATAGCTGTAGCCAGCTGGAGGCACCGCTCGAGGTTGGTGCACAGCATCCGCACGGAGACGTCGCAGTCGGCGTACTTCGACTTGACGCCACTACTACCGTTGCGGTACTGCGTGTTGAGGCGGGTGAATAGAGAGCTCTGCTTAGCCTTCAGGTCGGTGTGCTGTTTGCACAGGAAGTCGTACTTCTCGCTCTGCAAGGAGACAACTGTGTCCAGCGCCTTCTTGCACAGAAACACCGACCGCAGGCTCAGGTGACAGCGCTGGACTAGTGCAAGGCAGAGGTTGCGTAGACACTCAGACCTGTATAGATCGTTGAGCGTCTTCAGCGACTGCACGGCGCCGTAGCTGAAGTTGTCCGTGCTCTCGGCGAGACCCTCCGACTGAAAAAGCTTCGGACAGGAGGACTGGCAGTCGTCCAGGTGCGTCGGCATGATCAGGTTGACGTCATCGTCTAACAGCGCCGATCGCGTGTCCCGTGACACGACTTGCCATAGCAGGCACTCGGCCTGCAGCGTTTCGAACACGTTGCGGGCGAACAGCTCCGAATCCTCGCGCGCCATCGTCTCAATGGACACCAAAGCAGCCGAGCTCGGCTCGGGTCGCGAGGTCGACGGCCCGGCCCGCGCATCCTGGGCGTGGAAGGACTCGTCGTCCTTGACCTGTACGAGGGCCCACTTCAGAAGCGAGGCGTGCATCGATTGAACGGCCGTCAGCTGGAGAACACTCAACTTAAGCATCGACACCGACAGGAACTTCGAGGCGGTGACACCAAGCGCGCTCACGAGCGACACAAGCTGGAGCTTCGAGTGCCGCCGCAGGCAGAGCAAAGCGGCAAACACAGCGAGCGTCGAGATCAGACACCGGGCCCGATACGTTTCGGGCCATTTGCGGCGTTCGTCGAGCAATGCGAGATTTGTCTCGGAGTTGAGCACCGATTCGACGAAGGCGCGATCTTCGGCCAACAGAAGACGGCTGGTGAGGAGCTGTCGAACGATGGAGTCGTAGATCTCGTACGGCTCGATGACGGACTTCTGCACGTTGGTCGCCGTCTGAATGACCCTGTTAGTGTACCAGCGCGCTGTGTACCTCAACGAGCCCCAGTAGGAGAGGGGTTGAGGCGGGGCTGGCTCCTGGAGCGACCGGATAAGCGTGCGGTGGTTGGGATGTGACGGATCTACGTCATCGCTCGATTCGAGCATCGCCATGATGTCCGGCGAGTACAGTTCTACAAAAAGGAAAGAGAATTTTTGACAATCGATTAGCTCACTGATGACGGGGGCTAAACATAGAGCAAGATTGTAGGGCTTTCGGGTGGTGGAGTATCGTACACGTGGAATCGGCAAAAAAAATATTGAAATAATACTGTTGTGGGCGTATGGCTGATGGCGGAAATTCAGCAACGATTTAACGGGACCCTGGCTTGACTATTTCTGGGAAGGTCGTCAGAAGTACTTCGCGGCTTCTGTCCATGGAGAGACAGCACCTCGAAAGAGAGAGTGCCCTAATATTTTCAGAAACACATCAGCCTTAATCTGACAGTGGAGCAGCGTTTGAACGAACACATATCGAAGTACACAGAGCGAAGTGCGGCTCTCTTGGCGCCGTAGTGCCTTGCATCGCATTGCACTGTTCAACTGGATTATACGATTTCAAAACATGGCACTTCTAGTGAATTGATGGCAGAGTGGTAGCAATACCTTGGCATGTATTAAAACATTCATATTAACACGTTTACTCGCTAAAGACTCAAATTAGGGTTCACACTGTCACAAGACATAAACTTTTCACAGGATGATCAAACAGACATGTCTCAGCTCTACCAAAAACTATGTCGATAAAAAAAATACCATATATCATATAATAGCAACATTTACAAGACACTTGCTCGGTAATATAACAACAACACGAAACAACCTAATTTATTCATTTTGCACCTGCCCACTATTAACTGAATTGTCCGTTTTCGCCTATGCAACGCCTGCGAATCAGCCACTAGCTTGGGCACGGCTACATTTATCTCACGAAATTGACGCAAAGCCCAGCCATTGCACAATCATGACACACGAAATTCGAATAAATGTCAACAACAGGCTCGTCTGTGAACGCCATTGCCAGTTAACTGATCGTCATTGGCGAAAACTTTTCAAATTGGACCTACCAACTACTTGTGCACTACAAACCCCCCATCACTCCTTCCGGACGGCCTGCTCCTTCCAGGCCTATTCCTGACCTATCGACGTAATATCTCACCGGTTACCGAACCCACGGGTGGGGGCAACACGAGGCTTTACGTGGGTTTGTGTGTCCCACACATTAATCACTTAATGGGGTTGCAGTGACGTGCTAGTGCCATCAGCATTACCAGAAATTTGTATGAAAAAAACGGCTATTCCTGCTTGCCCACATCTTCACGCGATGGTGTAGACCCCATCCTCACAGTACCCTTCACATGCGATGAGTTACTCCGACGGCCATCTCTGCCGGTTCGAACGATTTCGAACGCTTGCCAACAGCTGTCGCGCATCTGCTTCTCGGTGTAGGGCGCCTACTCCGACGGCCCTCTAACACTGGTTCCGGCACACGGGTACGGAGAAGTTGTCAAAACGCCAACACGCTCCAAATCAAGATCCCACCCGACAGAGGTCGCCGCGGCACCAACCTACGCAAAACCTATGGGCCCGCTACGGTAACCCAGTCGAGACAACGGCTAAATGTGAGGCCGAAGCTTCGCGTCTTACTGGCCCTGAGGGTCGTTGTTTGATTTCTCCGCCTGCACCGAACGGTGACGCTGGCGGGCCTGGCTGTACACTTACCTTAACGAACAGACTGGAGGGTAGGTCCTCATCAAAGAGTGCATCAACCGGCGTACGCTACGATTGCGGTGGCATCGCCGAACTACTACTAACCACCAGTAACTAGATGTTTTCGTTCTGTTTATGTTGTTATGCGTTTACTGTGGCGGTCGCCATCTTCGTCGAACTATGCGCACTCGCGGGGCCCTGCACCCGGAAATTGTGCAGCCGATGTATTTTATAATGATGAATATGACCGTAAAGTTTAAAATCAGATTTTTGTATGAATGCATGTGTTTATGTGAATGTTTGATTGTGTGTATGCGTGTTTCTGTATGCGTTTAGACAAATAATAAAATAGGTTATTTTTAGCACGACTATTCAGTGCAGCCCTATGGAACGATCAGCTGCAACACTGCGAGAAACTCGCGATGGTTCACACAGAGGGCGCACATCCGGGTGCAGGTGCCACCTGAAAGCGCGCTGTTATGGGGCGACGTCACTTGAAAATAGAACTTCGAACTAAAAAGTGCGCTATTTAAACTCGCACAACTCAGGCGTGACAGTGTCGTCAACGAGGTGACTACTGGCTTTGAGACTGTGCGGGAACAGTTCACTGGATCCGTGGCGTTGACAGCTTAACAGGTACCTGTATTTCCGGTGTGGCTCATCCAGCAGGCAGTAGTTGACTATACAAAGGGTGGCTTAGAAACGTCATAGGCGACTCGATGTGTCCGTGTGTTTCTACGTGCCATCTATTGAAAAATTTTTTATTGATTTACTACGAGAATAGAAATTGTATTTTTTAATTGTATTTCTGCTGCATTCTTGAAAATGTGTTCCCAACAACCTCTGATTCATTTTTCTATAGGGCTGATCATCAGTCACCATTTAACGTCTACGACAGCACTTTTTGCATTACTTGGTAAGATGGATCCCGTATTAATGTAAATCTGCAACGGCCGGGATCGAACCCGTGCACCTACATGCCTCCTCCGGTCGCGAGGCGCACTCGAATGCTTCACCGAGCTCGACTACTTATTTAAAAAATCTAGCAACAGTTTAACGATTCGTAGTACTTCGCTGGCCTCGATTATTAGTAGTTAGTCAGTTGTTTGCAGGATGGGTGAACTTCGAAGCATTTGATAATATTTATCTAGTTCAGCTGCCTGCAAGAAAAAATGTAATACCAATTTGATAGCAAATATAAGGGCACAAAGGCAAATAGCCGCCAGCATTTTTTCAACGACCAGCAACTTCTCGCATGAGGAGCTCGTTTGCGAGATATACGAGGTCCTAATGTGAACGTGTGTATCCGTGTGTGCATTTCCCGTAAGAGTATATTTCTGAGAAGAAACGGCTTTGCGCCGACTAACGCTCTGTACTAGAGCTCTCAGTATTTGCTGTACCGTAGCTTTCAACTTTAGTGGCTGTCAAGATCGATAGAACCTATCTGGAGTTGCGTGTGCGTGGAGTCGTCATATGACATACAGATTCAATGCTCAAGCGCTCCTTGCATATATCTACTAGTCGCCTCTCTCTCCCCTGGCTCTTAAAGTTTAGGTTTAGTAATAACAAACAAACAAGCAAATGAAGATCGTTTATTAAATGCTTTGGTTTGTTGCCTTGTACCAGCGAACCAGTGTGAATGTAAAGCTGATTATAGAATCACCCGATATACAAGACAGATTGATTAAGCTTAGATCCCTAGCCGCTAAGTAACTATAACGTTGTTTCATGGCATGCAATAATCATAAATGCTAATAATATATAAATAAAGCGTGAAGTTTGAAGAAGTTTCGTAACAAAACTCATTGTCCTGTTTTCCCTGTATAGAATTATTTCTGTTTGTTATTAACTTAAGATGACTAACTTTATTGACCGTTTTAGTGGCACTTATGTTCAAACCATGAAAATAAAAATAGCAATCAAAGAACTCACCAGATCAATTATATCATTCTTCGTACCCCATAAAGCCGTGGAAACAATCTAAGTCAAGGCATTTTACTCTTGAATCGTGACACGCTTCCTTCAAGTCTTGCTGCAATATGGTTCAGTACAAAATCGTATCTAAAGTAGTAATAAAACACGACAGAAGTGACTTATCCTATCTCTTTCAGACAGCGTACCAATAAAAAATATTGAGCTAAAAAATGTCACATAGTCGACATTTACAACTCTTTATTGGTCTAAATAAACTCCAGCTGCGTATGGACAAATCGCCGTAGATTTGCGCTGCTTCCCAAAGATAAATTAATCTCAACATCTACGCTTTAAATACGTAGTTTTGTCGTCCGCAGTTATTTCATATCATATCTTTAATCACCTTTTGTTCGCTTATTTGCGCCGTACAATGGGATGGTATCTGTAGCTCTGACTGATTCGTTCCTATGCTAACATGGAATATGCGCAGCTGACACAACCGTACGGTACATTGGCGAAGAGACTTCTCCGAGAAATTCGATGAAATTAACTCCGTTGTGTCCACGCGAAATCTAGCAAAAGCAGCTTTGACTCGACGTGGAAGCCGATCGAGAAAGCTGGCACAATATCGATAGCATGACGGGTCACGAACCGCGTGCCGTACACGTAAACATTGTGTGCATTAATTGGCGTTTTTCTTCTTCAAGGATGGAAGACCGGCGCAGCCTGTTAACCGGGCTGCCGAAGCCGGTTCCTGGAGGAGAACGACGCAGCGCCCGTGATAAAGGGGCCCGCTACCTGCGACGGCTACTTCACTTCAAACAGATGGACTTCCAGTTTGCGATCTGGCAAATGGCGTACCTGTTCTACTCGCCGCAGAAAGTGTACAGAAACTTCCAGTACAGAAAACGTAAGTGTGTAGAAGGATGAAGGAGAAAAAGGCCCTCGACCGTTCTCACCGGATATGTCAGCTAAAAGTGTAGAACAGAAAAGAACATAGGTGCAATACGTAGCAATATGTAACCCGACATACCTATCGATATTGATGTTTAAACGAAAATTCCCATAAATGCCAGTGTTATCGGCTACTTTCGTCTGTCTGATCATGGCTACAACGATATTATTCTCATCTATGTACCAATGATAAAGAAAGAGCGCTCCAACGTCACAACTCGTTGTAAAGTTTTCGTTATTTGGAACAGTTGAATTAGTCTAAGAAAAGCTGTACATAAGGTAATAGAAGCTACTCTGCCAGCCATACCTGCCCATGTACAGGGCGTATTCATGAAATAGTGCGACGACTAGCGGGCGTATAGGTGCATTTATTAAACTATCCCGTTGGTTTACTAATGATTTTAGAAACAAAGGATCAATTCGCTCGGGACGACCCCGCCTTTTTGGTCCTCCTTCTGCTCTGGATGGTCATCTCTTGTGTGGCATTTGTCGTTTTGCTCCGAATCAACTTCTCGGGCTTCTTCATGTTTCTTCTATGGACGGTCTTCATTGACTGCGTAGGCGTGGGGATCATAGTGGCCACGTGCATCTGGGTAAGAGCGGCTGCAGGCGGTTTCGTGTAGGCTCGCAAAACGCTATCGAGTACCATATGCCCTATCTTGAGCATAAGCATCCGTTTTACAGAGTGCTTTAGCTCCACCACTCACAACCGCGAACGTGTGCAAGCATAGATTCTGACGTCCATTTTGGTACTGCTGAGCAACTAAGATGTGCACCTATTTTCCTAGCCAACTGCTGGTACTGATGAGGTTGGCGGATGTTGTTGTGAATATCGTTTACAGATAATCTGCAATAAATACTTGATCAAGCCGTCGTGTCGACTGACCGAGGATGTCGAGTGGGGCTACTGCTTCGACGTTCACCTCAACGCGTTTTTCCCTGCTCTGATAATTCTGCACCTGTTTCAGCTGTTCTTTTACCAGAGTAAGCGCACGATCCCTACTCTTTACGCTGTGCATTTTCTAGATCAGACACGCTGTCGACTGGCATGCACAGCTTTGAACGAGCAGACCGACTCCGGCATAAGGTTTTGACCAGTGGAACTGTTCTATCGGGCCAATTTTCTACCTCAAAGGGGGAAGTGGAAAAAACAAGGAACGTTCCATCAAGGGCTCGTATTGACCTTATTTTTGACCTTAAGGACTAGAAGTTATCGAAATATTTAACCTGCCAGACATATGGTCTGCCAGACATAAGAGGTGGCAAAATATTATTTTTTGTCTCAGAAGCGCGTCGTTTGCAGGGTGTTTTCTGCTGTTTTTCTTTACAGATCAATGTGTGCATAATAATAATAATATTATTAATAATAATAATATTACTAATAATAATAACTTTAGAATGTAGAGTCCGCGGGGCGCATGTTTGGGGCGGAAAAACAAATGCGTCTTCCTTAAGGAGTGATATTATCGCGTTGGGTCTTCTCACTGATGCGCACTTTACTGGAAATAGGATGAACATTATTTATTTTATCGGTTCGCACTTTTCTGGCTATCCTTACAGTAATTCGATATGACTGGTTTTTGGGGCGGCTATTTGGCGACACCCTGTTTCTCATCGCCTGCGCCTACTACTGCTATATCACGTTCCTGGGATACAGTGGTGAGTGTTCGTTAAACCAGTATACAGCGTGCTTCGAGTTCAGGAGTGGACGATGACGTTGTCACACGAAATCGCTTAATGTGCGTGAAATGCGTTTCGATGATCAAAATCAATTTCTCGCTCTGTAGTGATATATATTTTAGGGTTCCACCGTATACATGGATACAGTAGTGTTTACTCTAATACATGAATACCAGATAGGTTTATCGTACCCAGTAATAAATGTACAATGGTGGGACAAAAAGATGATTTTGTATAGCTTACGTTATCTCAAACGTTTCAAAAAGACCGCCCCCACAAACCCGTCCTACGGCACAGTTTTAACTTTCTCAGATATTGACAGTAAAATCATTGCTAACGACAAAAGGCTTGTCACCTGGAAGTTTCCGAGAAATTGTTATTGATTTCTAGTGACCTAGCCTATTTCTTCACCTGAATATTTATTCTGTTCTCAAGGTATTAATATATGAATATGAGCATTAATATCGCTCAACTTACCGCGTTACGCGATTTACGTGATTTTTATATAAAGGAAGTTAACTTCATTCTATCGATAAGCGGCTTCGCTCAAGAGTTTCACATTTTTCGTATGCTTGAGTATCCTCACAACCTCGCGTCCTGCAAACGCTCTTACAGTAGATTCGTTTCGAACAATATCATAGCTTCGCAAGGGTCAGTGTTAAAGCACTTTCCAAAACACTTAAAGGTACTCTAAAAATACAGAGCTGTGAAATAGATTTTTACAAATTACTTACAATGGTTCGAGACTAATGAAGTATGTAAACTACAGTTAGCCGCTATCAGTGCAGCGACTTAAAATATCAGACACGCCCTTCTCATAGGTGCTGTTGTTAGTTCTGTCGATTGTTGCATCTGTGTTTGATAGTGCTCTAAGGGTGTAGAGTGGGTAGCATACAATTAAATTCTGAGTAGGTCTGCAAGATGGAAAAGTGAGTTCTAATGAGAATCCGTGGCAGTGCCAGACAAAAGTTGCAAAAAAGACACACTAGTATGCTTACTCGAACGGCTACTAATTTCACGGCTATTGCTTGCGGTATTGCAGTTTTTTTTCGTTTTTGCTTCAGCGTACGAAGATATCCGATACGTAATTCAACAGTAATAACAATCTGATATTCATGAACAGCGGTTATGACCTCCGCGTCCATACGCGTTAGTGAACTTGAGCAATGAGTAGATAAATGGTTTCGCTTTTTTTTACTAATGTTCTCATATCTTCAGCTCTTCCGATCCTGAAGAACACAAAAGTGTTCCTTTACCCCATGGCCCCTTTACTGCTCGTCTACGTCATGTCGCTGGCCGCCGGATTTAACCTTTGCAGAGTACTCGTCGACTTCTACCGTTACCGGGTTATGTAAATATGTAAATGACCATAATGCTATGAAGAAAATGGCGGAGTATTGTTACGAGGCGCGTGTATGTATTAACATTCTATCATGTCAGATCGTGCTAGAATGACAAGCGTTTGGTGCAGAATAAGTGACCATGGCAAGACTGTTATACGTATTAGTAGCTTGAGCAATCGTTGATGAATCTGACTGCCCGATGTCAAGTAAACTTCAGAATGAAAAATAAGTATTCGCTTAGAAGCCATGCGTAGAAATCGCATTTAGATGCTGCATTCCCTTGAAAGAGTTATTGCAATGGTGTGGATGGTTGCATCGAATTGATTGTGTGTGATTAGCCTACGCGGAGATCGATTTAAGTATTGTAAATAAAATGAACTATTTAATATATTTGTTGAGAGGTTTTTGTTTTATTACTCTTTGCCTTCTTTCTTCGTAAGCTTCGATGAAATGCTAGCATCCTGTAAAGGTTTTTCTTTTCACAGTTCTACAAAGCGCGGCTCAGCGAACGTCGTATTCAGACAGGCAAAAGTGGAAAATATATAAGAGTGCATAGTGATTGCAATAGGGGTACTTCTCTGCAAAGAATCAAATGTGTAATATGCTGGACGAAAAGAATGTATCTTTGTCTGATTCCGGCGTGCTTATGTTACCTTGAGTTAACTAGAATGTCTATTCTAGTTAGATCATATATATATATATATATATATGGCGCTGATGGCGTTCACAGCAACGTGTTCTAGAGCTAACAAAACGACGTGGGAAGCTTTAATTTAGGGAACTACACATCCTAGTTATCGCCAGTAAGCTTGATTTGGTTCAACTAAAGGAAGTAAATTTTAACATAATCTGTGTGGCTCTAGCTGGCCCCTGTCGCTCATCTGAAAACCTGCTCGGTTTCAGAGTGATGCGATTGAAGATTGTTGTTTTCAGTAAATAGGGCGCCACGCCAGGGAGAGAGGTCTCACGCAGTATGGGGTATCCATGGTTCAAGCGTGCGTAACTGCCTTGAGCATACTGGCCTGTAAGGATAGCAGACATGCCTAATACGCAAGATTGTAGCGAAGCTCTGTATAGCGAACAAGAGTTACCTGTTTTCTAAGCGAGCATCACTCGGGATACAGATAAATTAACAATTTTCCAGGAACTGCGCAATTACACAGTCCCTTTTCTGTTCGTATAACTAAACTCTTTGAGGACTTTCCCCTTCCCGGTTTTTTGAACGCATTTTGCACTAGGCTGCTTGGTTTTTAAAACTCGGAACCCACAATTATTTCAAACAAACTTAACTACACAAGGAATTGAGCAATCAAAAGTATGCGTGACCAACGATATGTTTCTAGGGCATTTCATGCCTTTATTTTTAAAAACTTTGTGGCGCCAAAACTACGTATTTACATTTTAAATTCACCACATCAACCTACAAAACGATTGCAGAGTCACTGTTTCATTGCGCTCTGCTCGCTTACTCGTTCGAAGGAGGTTGTTCGTATGGTGGTACGGGTGGCCGGCCTCCGAAACATTTCGACGCTACAGGCGACTGAATGGAAATCTACATTTTCATTATAATGAGGCCAGCGCTTAGACGCCAGCTGACATGTTTATTCGGGTTAACATAGAATGCCGGGCAATAGAGCTGAAGGCCCTTCATAGACGCCATAGCATTAACAGATGTTGTGTTAATGTTTACTACAGTGAGCAGTTGTCTAGAACAAGTCTAGCAGACTTTTCTTGAAGCCATTTTTCATATACAATTTCCACTATTCAAAGTTAACAGATGAAACCGGCATTCTATATTGCTTAGATTTCGTTTAAAAGCCCAAAGATAAAGAAAATTCCTATGTACATAACATCTAACACAAAAGACCTGCTGCAACCGAGTGTAACTTTTCTCGAATTAGTTAGACACGTTACCTACAAAACTAACTCTATTATTGATGCGAAAAATCAGTTTTCGAATGCACGTCCACTGTGTCTGTGTTGTAATTGTCAACAGGTGGTGGCCTTAGGTACCACGGTGATATTGCACTATAGCGGCAATAGTAAAGCATGCATTTTATCCTCAGTTTCTTTGGTCGTCCTCAGGAGTTTGACTGACGTGCATGAAAGTCCCTTATATTATTTACAGCGGCTGGAAATCATCCAACGTTCTTGTCAGGTGCCGGTTGCCTGGTGATGACACATCTGCTTACCGAAAAGGCTAATTTATGCTGATCACTTGAGCAAGTCCCTTTCTCGGTGAGTTCTGTATCTCGCGTGTTTCTTCAACTGGAATTGTGAAGGGGTCGAAACAACAAATGCACTGTTTTCGCTGGCATTCTGTCGCTTTACCGTGAGCTTGAGCAATCAGGTCGGGATCGCCCCACGTAGGGCCAAAAACGTACCTATAAATCGGAAAGTGTCCGTTATCTTCGTATTTTCCGTACCGGGCAGATAGAGTGGGTTACTGAGTGTTTTTGACACTTCGACATGAGTCCTGAGTGATATGGTAGCTGTTAATTGACTTGTGGAAAGGCTAGTTAGTAATAAAACAGTTGAATAAAAGATTTTTCTTGCTGGGCATCATTTCCTGAAAGGAAAAGGCAGGTTTAATCGTATTCGGTACGGAAGTTGTATCATTCTACATACAATCTACAACAAACAATGTTTCCTGCACTGTATTGTACATTGAGTCGTATTGTCTTGTCATGCTCCTACATACTTGTAAGCTGTGGCACAAGCCGCACCATAAGGCAGCTGCGGTATTAACTATTTAATTAGGAAATGTAAATTGGGAGAGGACTGTACACTGGGAGAGATAAATTCTGGGAGATGAGTTGTCTAACCGAAAAATTAGGCCCAACTCCAAAGTCTTCACAAAGCGAATGGGCCAAAGGGTCGGCGAGCCATAGAGGTCTCCACCTTCTAATCCTCAACTCCGGATCTGATGTCGTATTCAAAGTGCATGTTTTTACTATTTGGTTCTACGCCAGTTCCGTGCTTTAAAAGCCTTCTCATAAGGTTAACTAAGAATAGACTCCTGGGAAAGTGTTGAATACATGTGAGAGAGACGTGAAAATCCCAATTTTTTCCAGCTGATTACGAACACAAGGTTAAAAGGTCATTTTCAAGAATTGAGTGCGATTTTTTTACGCTTTCCATCGAGACTATCTGCGCACTGCTCGAACTGCGCGTTTTCCCGCCTGATGTGGCCAGTGAATATTTCCCATACGAGACTTACTTCCACTCCTTGGTGCTGTTGTCCAAGATCCACATCGTGGCGGCTTCGGCCGCCGTAGTGAACTCCGAGTTAATTGGTAGTCGATCCACGCCCGCCATTTTGGCTAACGTGCCTGTAATGTGGACGTCGTCCACCCAAAAGTAAGGCCGATGGCGTGATTCCAGATAGAGGCGTCGAGCAATATCTGGAGTCATCAGATATGCCCATCCTGAAAAATAGCAGATGATGGTCACATACATGATGGTGCCGGTACGTGTGCTGTGCTTAAGCACGGTGAACGAGCGCTCGCGTACTAACTAGTAAAATATCTTTGCTTGGCGGGCAATAAGGTGGATATACGGAAGCCGCAAGCCAGCTGGTTTCTCAGTGGCTACATGTCAATGATTAGCAAATATTACTTACTGTATCTACTCGAAAATATAGATCAAAAGCCCTCATGAAAAGACTGGTTTCGCCATTGGGCTGACTTGATGCGTTCGTTCGCTCGACGTCGATATTTTGAACATGTACTCACCCGAACAATAGTTTTCGAAGAACATCAAGGGATACTCGGGCACAGTAACCTGCCATTTGCTACCCTGGTCGCGCGTGACCGGCATCTGTTTCTGCAAATAGCATATCAGCTTTTCGCGCGCGTCTCGCTGTGAGTCGATCTTCTCAAGCATTTTGTGCAGGTTAAACAAGTGCACGAAAATGTCGTCATCCATCTTGAGCAGTCGGGGCGCATGAGGGCAGTTCTCCACCGCCCATCTCAATCCCATGACGTGCTTGTACGTGAGATTGCGGTAGGCGTCGATAAAATTGCCTAACTTACAGAACATTTTCGCAATATGGCTTATAGTTTCGTAACATTTTAAAAATCTAAGTGAAGTGAACCCTTTGAAGGTCTTTTCAGAGGGTCGCTTATGAAGGCCCCGCAGAAGTACTTTTTTACTGTTTACCTTATGTTATGTAAACGGTCAAATACTAATTCTACCATCGACCACGAAGGTCAGAACGGTCGTCGATACACCACCGACAGCCATTTTGTCGCTTCAACCACTCTTATCTCGGTCTACCTTGAACGATGTCCTTGTGTCGCTTGTGTTCCAGTTGAATGTATCTATTTTCTTTCTCGTCTGAAGCGACGGCAAGCAAGAAAACAACTTTGATTTTAAACCCTTTTAGCCGCGCAGATCCTTGGCTCCACGTGGCACGAATAGCGTTTCGCTCTGGGTAATGATTCGGAGCGGAGTGTACCAAAACCACTAACGACTCACTGTCATCGCACGAACTCGTATCGAGCAGGTATCTGAAACATGCGAAAAACCCGACCGCGTCGGAGACAAACACCGATAAGCAGCGACGCTATGCATATGGACTATACGAGATTTCAATAGCACGGGACTTCAGCATATTTTAGTTAGGTTTGCTCCTCTCTAGAGACCAGGACGGTGAAATTACCGGAAATTCGGAAAATCGACCAAATGCTGATCTGTGCGGTTGAGATGGAGCCGAGGGCAGGGTCGTGCATAGCGAACGCAGCTCTGTTGCCCCAAAAGCTGGCGCTCGTAAGCTGAGTAGTTCTCGATTCGGTGCTGCTGTAGCCTCGCGAGGGGGAGCTCAGGGGGCTGACAGGTGTAAAGGATGCATAGAGCTATCCACCAGACGGACAAGATCGGGTAGAACGTCCAGTTGGGGCAGCTCTGCATTCTCCGAAAGATGACCATTGCCCCTGGCGGCTCCTATGAAACCGATTAACTTTGTTTACTTTGAAAAATGTTTACATTTAAAAACGCAAGAAGTTGATTGACGTTATTACAACGAAGTGGGAGAATCGGTTTTCATAGGAATTTTCTGTATATGCAATGGTAACTACGCTATTAATGATACGCTAGCCTATTACCAAAAGTTAGATGTAAATAAATGTAGTACTATTCGATATCCATAAACAAATAGTGATAATAACAATACATATTTACTTTTCGACGAATATAGCGGCTTGTGCTACACAAAACTGAAGTCATCAAGTTCCACTGATAGGTTATGGAACTGGTACGTATATCCAAATGTACGTTAATGATCAAAGGTTTCGGAGTAGTACTTTAGCGCAATACGAGATGATTTAGCCTAAGTCATTCCTTTTACTCATTGTTCCACCGATATGCCATGTCTCGACTAATGCTATCCCAGTGGTATGACACGCCCTTCACGCACGGTCGCACAACAGACCCGCACCCGTTGTGGCATATAAATGTGTGACACAGCCTTTCGAAAAGTCTCTTTTGGCAACATTGTCAATTCGCGCGCCACCGTTCGCTTAGGCGAGTAATAAATGTATCTTCTGCGTAAAAACGACAGAAAATCACCTCAGCCACAGCCGTGGCAGGCACTGGGGCCCGCTGACGAACTGTTGTTATGCAGGCAGCGAGAGTCGCTAAACAACGTGTCTCTTCGGTGAGTGTTGTCACTGGGGGATGCTGCGAACTTTCATGTTTCCGTTATGCACCAGCGCTGCTTGGCGTGGCCAAATCATGACCATATTGGTGCTTCTCCTAGCTGTGTCTCACAGACGTATATGGCGAACACATACCGGTTGTACTCGTATAGCAAAACTGCACAGCTTTCACATAGTCGGCACATCTTCACATTCAATCTGTTGTCACGGAACCTTCCTTTAGCACGCGTGGCAGCCACTCGACCAATATGTTATTGGCAATATTGACGGCTACGCTTCGAACTGTGGCGGGGCCTTTACCTCCTCTGTATCGACAAGCGGATAGTAACCTACGAGCTCGATTGTACTGCGATAACAGGATTTGAAAGATCTACCAAATATACGTCAACTAATCGGATAGCACCCTCTCAACTCGATGTCGAGTATGATATAGAGACAGGCGCTTTGTACTAGCAAGTGGGTAGTTTGGATATTTCAAAGTGTAGTGTTTTGCGGTGGGGGTTGTCCTTGCGTTAACGTGTGGGCGGAAAAGAAACTTCTACATGCTTGCTGGAAACTGCTACGTGGCAATATTTCTATATGCCTCTACTGTATTTATACTAGCAAGCGCAATGGTTACTGGAAGCTAAAACTCGAGCATAGAGTGAATAATAGTGAAACTGGACTCTGTAACGCCTATCTTACACAGGTGCACAACGTGCATTAGGCCTAAAGATGAGCTCCTATATGAATTGCTGGGTAGTGCATTTACCGGGACCGCTATGAGTCATCGGAAGTACGCATGTACCTTTACCAGGATCAATAGTTCCTTGAACACTGTTTATTTTTTATTATATTTTTAATCTTCTTAATTAATTTTAATATATATATATATATATATATATATAT